>JALLAR010000357.1:0-16722 GCA_036939335.1 Conticribra guillardii
TGTGCTCTTTCAGTCCCTACAAATCATTCTGTAATGCATGCGTTCCTATTTTGGACGGCGAGCTTTAATAATCCGTCTACCTGCTGTGGTTTTCTTGGAACCCGCAGTTCCAAGGCTGAATCCACCTCCTGCATTTGCCGGCATGGCCGGTGCAGAAGTTGCGCCAAATCCACCACCTCCAAACGAAGGTGCAGCAGGAGTTGCTGGAGCGGCTGCAGAATTCATTCCAAAACCAAATGCGGCTGCTGGAGGCGCTGCCGGTTGAGCTGGATTCATGCCAAATGAAGGCTGTAGTTGAGGAGCTGCTGGAGCAAAACCTTGAGATGGCGTTGGGGCGCCGAAACCAAATGCAGGAGCAGCAGGAGTGGGTGCCATAGCATTACCTCCATTCCCGAACGCGAATCCAGCACCAGGTGCTGGAGCAGGTGTTGTTGTTGTGGCCCCAGTCGAAGCTCCAAAACCGAACGTGCTAGCGGGCGGAGCAGCTGGGGTAGGTGCCATGGCATTACTTCCGGCCCCAAAAGCGAATCCAGAGCTGGGAGCTGGGGCAGGCATGGAAGATGTGGATCCTGTGCCAAATCCAAAGGTTGAAGCTGGTGGTAGTGGTGAGAGTGATGGTGTGGGTTAGCGGTCATTCTGTTGCAGCGCCACCGAAGGAAAAGGCGGGCGTAGGATTTGACACAGGTGCTATCGCCGATGGCGCTTCTGCAGCTGCTGCAGCGGGTGTCATTGATCCAAATGCAAATGTTGGCACTGTGTACTCTCCAAAGGCTTAGGAGCCGGAATACTGCCAAATGCGAGAGCAGGCTTGCTATCATTCGAGGTAGACTTTCCGTCATTTGGCTTTGTACCAAATGAAAATGCTGGAGTTGTTGTGCCTTCATTCTTATCAGTCGCAGCTGGTGTTGTGCTGGCAGTACTACCAAATGAGAAAGCTGCACCTGCCGATGGAGCCGGAGCGGGAGCGCTATTGCTGCTACCACCAAAACCAAGGCCTCCACTCGAGGAACTCCCAGCGCCAAAACTAAATCCTGCCTTCTTGCTTCCCTCGTCTTTTGCATCATCATCGCCACGGCCGCGCTTCGATTTTGAACCAGTACTTGCACTGGTATCTACCACGTTCTCTTCCAGCGGAGCTTCAGCTGGTTTTGTACCAAAGCTGAAACCGGGTGTCCCAGTAGATTCCTTCTTTCCCGTGGCTGCTGATGATGATGCATTAGACCCAAATGTGAATCCACCCGATAGAGGAGCAGCTTTATTTTCCGTGGCTGCAGGTGCTGTTGAACCAAAAGAAAATGCAGCTGATGGCGCTGCTTCCTTCTTTTCAGTAGCTGCTGCCGGTGTTGTAGATCCAAAGGTAAATCCCGAAGTGGAAGGTGGCTTGCTCTCATCCTTGGATGCGGTGCCAGAAGCACCGAAAGAGAAACTGGCACTCGCTGATGGAGCGGGAGCCGGAGCGCTAGTATTGCCGCCACCAAAACTAAACCCACCACTTCCAATACTGGCCGATGACGAAGCAGGGGCAGAAGTTGCACTTGCACCAGCACTGGAACCACCAGCCGCCTTGTCCTCCCCAGGTTTCGGAGTCTCGCACGAAACACATTTCGATGCCTCTTGTTTATTTTTAACATAGCATGCATCGCACTTCCACTCTCCAGGCTTTGAGGCAAACATATTCCCCCATCCCGAAGAGGGGGCAGAAGTTGCAGACGTAGCACTCTTAGATGCACTGGCGCTGACTTCATCAGCACTATCACTCTTATCGCCTCCCGGCTTTTCAGTCTCACAGGACGCACATTTCGATGCCTCTTTTTTGTTTTTCACCATGCAAACATCGCACTTCCATTCTCCAGGGGGTGGTGGGGCGAACAAATTTCCCCATCCCGAAGCAGCGGGGGCCGAGGTGGTTGCTGCAGTACTACTAGATGCTTTTGCTGCGGATGATGCTTTCTCCTCACTCGAAGCAGACTTGCCAGAAGTACTAGGCGATTTAGAAGTAGAAGATGGAGTGCTACCATACTTGAATGCCATGGGAGTAGATACTTTGGACGAAGCGGCGGCTCCACCAGGCATGAACGCAAATGGTGCTCCTCCTGGTGTTGCAGCAGAGCCATTAGTAGTTGTAGATGATGAAGGAGTGGAGGAGGAAGATGCCAACTTCTTCGGATGAGGCGTCCCCGTCCTTGTCGAAGTACCCGAAGTACCTCCTTTCTTGGAAGGAGTCCATACACTCGGATTGGTAAATCCAAACTTCATTTGCTTTGCCTCCGCCTTCCATTCGGCACTATTGGCAATATTTTGTTTAATTTCATCTCCAATGGCTTTCGGCAGATTTTCCTGCACCGGTCTACAGGGTGTGAGTGTATATTCATCATTGGGATCTCCAAGGACGGGGACGGGTTTGTTGACAGTGTATGGAACAAATGGAGTAGTGCTGCTAGTGTTAGTGGCAGTAGCGGTGGTGGTCTCGCTCTGATTCTCTTCTTTGTTGTTGCCAGTAGTTCCAAATAGGGTGGGAGATTTGAAGGACACGGCCTTCTTGGGTGCGGGTGCGGCCGTAGCAGCGGCGGTGGGAATAACACCCGGGAACGCCGTGGATGTGACGGGAGTTTTTCGTTTTCCGCCAACAGAAGCGGTGGTGACGGGTTGGCCACCAAAACTCGATGCCGTCGATGCCGCTGCCTCCTGCATGCTGCTACTAGTACTGGTAGTAGTACCAGAAGAAGAAGCAGCAGCAGTGGCTGCAGTTCCCTCCACCATAAACCTCCTTCCGCCCGTCTGACCCGTTCCCAAAACGCGATTCATCCTCATACCCACGCGCGGCACCTTCGTCACTGCCTTGTACGCCTCGTCCTCCTCTTCGAAGGTGCGATATTGTTCCGTCGTCGTTGCGCCACCGCTGGCACCATTACCGTCTGCCGCGGTCGTCATCGTCATCGTCGTTGTCGTTGTTCCTCCTCCAAACAGTGCCACTACTTGTCGATTATTATTCGAACTGGCGTTCGCAAAAAGTGCACCACGAGTCTCTTTCAGGATTTGATCCGCAATGGATCGTGATAGCAATACCGAAGTATTATTGGAGTTGTTGGTCATTTGCGATTGTTGTTGTTGCTGCATATGTTGCGAATGATGTCCGTTGTGTCCAGTCAACATGCGGGACATGGGACGAAAGGATCTGGCATTAATGGCACGACGACGACGAGTTGTTCCGCCAGTGTGAGAGGAGAGAAGTGTGCGCGACGATGATCCAAGAGTCCGTCGATTGGACAAGTTGGTGGTGGTGGTATTGGCAGTGCCAGCCCTTGCCATGGTACTATTCGTCGTTGACATCATGCCGGCATTGGCAGCAGCGGTGCCATTCGTCAAAACTCTGGCAGTATTATTGGTATTATTAATCATACTACCAGCGCCGACACCCATGGTAGTCGCTCGAATGGAACGCCTCTGCATCCTCTCCTTCAAACCCGGAGTGCCCTTCCTCCCTCTCACCCCTCCAAATGATCTCGCAGGAGTCGTATTATTGGCAGCAGCAGCAGCACCACTACTTCCAACATTGAATTTCGGTCCCATGGTAGCACTCCCACCGTAGGGGGAAGTGAAGGAGCTCGCACCTCCAATTCGAACGGTATAGTTTCGATCATCAGCAGTATTGTTGTTGTTATTTCCGCCATCTGCGTCGGCAGAAATCCGAATTCGTTTCTGCGCATGCCCCAATGCCGTGACTGCCACACCCTGCGGTTGTTGACCATTTCGCAATTCCTGCATCGCCGGCGAAGAAGAAGAAGAATGGTCGCCAAACGCCGCCTTTTCTAAATTGAGTTTGGATAATTTCGTTCCGCTCTCCTTCACTCCCCCGTCGCCACCGGCCATACCTGCAGTGGCGGTATTCGCATTCGTCACTGCACCCTCGTCCATGCCATCATCCTCCATGCCAGAATAAGGAGTGCGATTGATAGATTTAATGGCACTCCCGCTCATTCCATCCAATGACATTCGTAATGATGACCGCTGTTGTGACGACTTTGACTTTTTGCTGCTGAATCGAGAGGGTGTGACGCTTTCGAGAAGTCGGCCCAATAGTCCGGGAGTGGGAGGAGGATTGTTAGCATTTGACATCATCATCATGGAGGAGGCATTTCGTTTGGTGCCTGCTGTTGCGGTGTTGGGTGGTGCTGTGGGATGATTGGGTTCGGGTGTGTGAAAGGTGGGCGTGGGTGGCGAGTTCATTGTGTTGTGTTGTAGTGGTTGTTGCTGAGTAGATAGTGGTTGTTGTTTTTGATTGTTGTTCCTCCGTTATTGTGAGGAGCTCGGTTTCCACAAAGGCACTCTATCCTGCTAGTACAATACGTGGTGATCTGTGAACAATGAGTAAAATTATTCGTTATACTTGGTACTTGCTTCGGTTGTTATTATTTGCCGTTTTTACGATACAATGTCATGGATGTTGCTGCTGTTTGCTGTTTGCTGTTTCTGCCGTTTTCGCCATGGTTTGGACGGGAATTGACAATTGACGGTTTTTACGATGCTCAATCATATGGCGTAGGAATAGTATCAGTTTGTTGTAGGATGGAGGAATATGGAATCTTGATTATTACCACGAGTCCTCGACGAAATTGCAGGAATGATCATGGACAGACGAGATAGTGAATACTTCCTCCGTTGAATGTTTTTCATTTTTCTATTATTTGTCTTGCAAACAATATAATAATGGAAAAGCGAGAGAAGAAAGCCAACGAATAAAAGAAATATCTAGTACTAGTATTGTGCAATTTCAATTGCGCAATTTATTGGCATGATTACATTATTTTCCTGGTTTATTATTATTGCTGTCTGTTCATTATTATTTCTTGTCAACCCAAATAATTGAGATCGAATAAAATCTAATGAGTAAAAATTTTGTTTGATGTATCAAAATTCATTATCTATTTGCATTTATATTTACTCCCTACTATCAAACACCCTCAATTGATATTTGAAAAAAGGCTTTTGCCGTCAACCTTTACTTTTATACTTTTTACTTTTTCGCCCTGTAAAAGTTCAAGTAACTCATATGCCAATCCCCGCCCCCTTTCAACTTCAAAATATCCTCCGTCTTACAAGGACTGACTTCGTCATCATCAAAGACAAACCAATCATCATTGTCTTCCTCGGTGTCGGCAATCTTTTCTCTCTTATTATCACCATTGGTGGATGATTCCACCTTCTTATTGGAACCCCTAGTATCAGTATTGTCCGCCTTCACCCATGCCATATAGTGGCCACCATCGGCATCACGTCCTTTGTGTGTCACAACTGCGAACAATTCATACAATCCCTGGAACTCCGAAGGAAGACCAGGACCAACTGGCGACAACTCCGGCTCCACGCTCATGGCAAGTGCCGCTTGAAGTGCCTCGTCCTCCTCATCCTCCCCAGCCACATCCGTTGCCGCAGCAGGTTTCGCATCTTCCTCCATCGCAACCACCGCACCTTCCTCCTTTTTATCATCTCCGTCCACATCATCCTCCCCCCGCAATTTCTTCGCCACACGATCCTCCTCCTCCTGCGCTGCCTTATCTCTCGACACCTTCAACACGCTCTTGACCTTTTCATTGCAAAAATCATAAATGTCCAACACGCTGTGAAACGCCACGGGTTTCATTACTTTGCACTTGACACCGGCATGATCTTGAGAATCGGGAGTCGACTTCCAGTAAAACCTACCGAATTGAACGACCAAATAAGGAGGGAGGCGGGCGATTTTTTGGGTTCGTGTCCATTGCGCATTTCTTCCCAAGACTTCGGAATGTTTTTCTAATTTTCCAGTGAGGGAGAGTTGGATTCCTTCCGCGAGGTGGGTGATGTTGACTTGGGCGGAGGCGTCGGATCCTCCTTGGATGTTGCAGACTAGTTTTCTGTGGAGGTCATAGGTGATTACGGGAGGTTCGATGAGTGCATTTTCATTGCTGTTGGGGGCGTCCGTCTCCATGGAATCTTTGTCTGCGGCGGGGGCAGAGAGTTCATCGCAAGTCAATGTCTCCTCCATCTTCATACCAAACACTGCATCAATTACATTACTTGCACCGTTCAACTCCTCCGCGGAAGGACCATCTCCTCTGCCCATAATACCAGTAAATGCCGCCTTTAGAACCTCATTTCCTCGTAATTCATTTGCGCAGGCGCTCATGAGACCAGAATAAAACTCCTCCGCATCCTGTTGCATCGGTTGTCCCTGTGGGCCAGTCTGAGCCATTTGAGGGAATGCCATTTTTGTCGCCATCACCAAGTTGTTCGGACTACATGCCTGAGGTGATTTGTCAAGGGAGTCCATTGTGGAAAGAAGGGAGGTCAGGAGAAGCGCCTGCATCTGCCCCTGCTGGTTGTTGCCATTGCTCCCATTTCTGTTGGGGGTGTAGCGCTTCAACCCATCCCTCAAATGAGGAATCACCCTCAAGCACTGAAGCACGCTGTTCAAATAACAGGTATTTCCCAAATTGACCAACCCGCTGGGTTCCGCCATCTTGGCCGCCTCTTCGGGAGGCAAATCCTCCAAAAATACGGTTTTCTTCACCGGCTCCACGGGAAGCGTGGCCGATCCCATGAGAAGCATTTGAATCGGTGGAGTAATCGTCGATAGGGAAAGTTCCGTCAAGGCTGTCTCATCTTTGAGAACTCCCTTCCACAGGCCTTTGGATTTGGGCATAATTTTCATTCGATCCATGGGAACGCCGGTTCGGTCTTGGAGTTCTTTTTTGAGGCCGGCGACCCCGGCGGATGGGTCCAGTTGAATTTCGATGGATTCTTTTCCCCATTTCACGAGGGTGGGGTATTTAGCTGTCATGGTTGCTGCTTTTTAAACTATCGGTGGGCTTCACTGTTGATATTATTATGTGGAACAAGTGACAGTAGAAATTCAATTATCCTCTTTTCTTTATCATTGGCGCGCGCGTCATTGCATCGTTGCTATTCCCGTCGTTGTGTTTTGAATATTTTTCGTGTTTTGTGTGTTATTTTCTGAAATCCGTCTGTCCATCTCAAAAATATATTTGAGAACCCCACCGAATCTGATGGAAAAGTACGATAGGTAATCATCTGTATCCCATCAATCAAGGACTCCCAACTAGAGTTCGAAACAAAATAGGTCACTATTATTTTGTCACTCTTGCACTTTTCAGTTTTTCGCTATTTTTTATTGAGGCACACTACTACTTGTATGTAGCCAGTGTTCCTTAACATCCCGATTTAACTCCTTACAGTACCTACTCTTTTTGGCAAGACACTGTGCCAATATTTGACATATCACCATTTCAATTATTATTGTTATTGAGTTATGAAATATGATCACTGTCACTCTCAGACTTGTAAATATTGGGTTGAGTTTGATTTAAGCCCAAGACTAAGACATAAGATAGGTCGACCTAAAATGTAGGTCTAGATCAATCATAATTTGCCAGACCTAAGGTTACATATGGACTAAGGAAAGCCATAGCATAGGTCAATTTGCCTGACCTAACGTGAAACCTAAAGGTCATAAAGCGTTCTTTTGGCCAGATGCAGTGTTGAAAAAAGTTCAACTTTTCTAAAAACCTTTGCCTTTGCAGAATATATATCTCAAAAATGTAGGTAAGTTAGAGTTAGAATTTTTGCGCTCTCGAGGACTACACAAAGCTTTCATCATGACACATATGTTTTTTTTGGAGAAAATTTCCACGGAGTTTTCGAATCTTTTCTTTTATTCCTTGTACACCCCTGTGTTCTGTGTTGTATGATTATTATGATAGAGATTAATTTGTCTCTTAATAAACATAGTGTACACGGATGATTATCTATATCTACACCCTTCTTTAAAAAATGTGTACGTCTGGCGCAACATTATTATCTAATAATTCGCCAAAAATTATAATCATAAACCAAAAACTGGACCCACTGACCAAACAATGACCAAACAACAACAATGGTGAATGCCCAACCGACAATAGTGAATGTCAACACAGCAGACGTGACCTCTCTGCTGCCCTTCATCTTCACTTACTTACCGCTGCTGCTTTGTCCGTCATCGCCATGCACAAACGCCCAGCGCGGAATGGGTAAGAAAGTGGTTTATTTGTTGTGTTGATTTTAATTATTGCTCACACTAAAACAAATAATCATGGTTATTGTTGTAATTCCCCCCTCCACACCAGGTTAAGTATGATCACCATGCATAAAAGAATCATGGTGCGGATTGGAAACACAAGTGGTTTATTTGTTGATTGTCCTGTTGATTTCAATTGTTGGTAATTCTCATGCGAACTAAGAATCATGGTTGCCTCTGCAGTTCCCCCCTTTTAACCAGGTTAAGTGTGACCGTTCCCGCCTCATCCCTCATCAAAGATTCATGATGCCCGCAATTAATGCCGCTGTTGCCCTTTCCAATAGAAGTTGCATCTCACTTCAAACATTTGAATGTAAGAAAAATGGAATTTTCGAAAATTATCTTGTATCATCACCACACAAAAAAAGACCGCCGGTGCGAAATGGCAAGACATTGGTTTGTTGTTAACTTTTAATGAAATCAATCTAAGACAAAATAATAATATTTAAGTCTTTTGTGTGTTCTACCAGAAGACTAATATTCTTTTTTTGCAAATGTGATTTTTCTCATTTTCCAACAAAAAATTAACCCATCACAAAAAATGTCTAAGTCTTTCATTGTTACATGTACATTGCACCATGTTTGTGTATTGTCTTACATAAGGTAATGCACTGATTGTTTTACTATTTATAAATATTTATTTATTGTTTTGTTGATTGTCTTATTAGTATTCTGTGGTATACTATTATAATACTGAAAATTATTCAAAAAATTAAATGGTCACTATCTAAATAGTATTATTATTGTTTAGTATACTCTTTATCTCCTTAATTAAGGATTTTCGGCCGCTCCTTAATTAAGGACCCCCTTAGTTTCTAGCCACTAGCTTCCGGCCGATGCCCCGTACGTGCCCACTCTCACCACGCTCACCATGCAAAAACAAGACAAAACTAGAGGCTTTTTTATAAATATTCGGAACTTCTATGGTAATTAATATTCATATTAGAACTTAAGGGTAGAACTTAAGGGTAGAACTTCCTTTAAGTTCCAACCAATAAAAATCCGCAATATGAAACTTCATAGTACTAGTGACAAGTGACAAGAGCAGCTGTACCAGAAACACGTGGAATGTATCCATGGTCTGTCCCGACCGACAGATGGAAGATTGGACATACTATGTATGTGCGTACGGGATAGATATCTAGGAGTAGAAGATATGGTTCTCATTGATCTCATCAAGGAATCTCATCGTCGTCAGAGGTCGTCAGTCATTTATTATTATGACAACTGATGACTGATGACAACATCATCATTATCTCAACCCATTTTTATTTATTTTTTAGTGCACAAAAACAGCAACACAACAATCAACCCCGCCCAGCTCTCAAGTCTTTTTCATTCAATCGACCCAACAATCGACCGACGCACATCCAACATCTACCATGACGAAGTCCACCCTAATCTACCTTTACTACTACTATTTCATCTGCTCCCTTTCAAATACTGCACCATCATTACTTGTCAATTCCTTCTCTATCCACAGTACAAAAAATAATAGCCCCCTCCGACTTAAATCTACCAAACAACAATGGAAACAACACTCGAGACATGCCGCCTCACCAAGTAGTAGTACTATAAGAAGCACAAATAATAATTCGGATCTCACCGACTGGGTCATTGAAAACCTCGAAGACGACAATCAATCCATCACTTCCTCCGATCCAATCAAAGCCGGAGAAGGCGATACACTCCCTAGGGAGGGGTTGCCCATTGGAAAAGTTCGCATATTCGCTGCGGACAGCGATCAACAACAACAACAACAACACAACAATGAACAACAGCAGCAGCAGCAGCAGGAAGATAATAGTGATAAAGACGAACTAATCAACATCCGCCTCCTAGTAGGCCGCAACGGATGGGGCACCGGAGTCCACCCCTCCACCCGTCTCTGCCTCGAATGGATCTGCTCCACCAACACCATCCGCGACGGCGACACCCTCCTCGACTACGGATGCGGATCCGGCATCCTCTCCATCTCCGCATTGCACATGGGCGCCTCTCGATGCTACGGCGTCGACGTCGAAGCAGAGGCATTGGTGACGGCGGAGAGGAATTTACTATTGAATGGGTTCAGTGGTGCCGATGGGAGTCGTTTTCAGGGATTGCATACGAGGGAGGTATTGCCGTATGAGATTTGTCGTCCGAGGGGTGTGGATGTGTGTGTTGCGAATATATTGGTGGGGCAGTTGGTGAGGCCGAGTATGGTTGCGGCGATTGTTACCAATTTGCAGGAGGGTGGTTTGGTGTGTTTGTCGGGGATTCGGCCGGGAGGGGAGGTGGATTCGTTGAAGAAGGCGTATGGAGAGAGTATTGAGTGGTTGGAGGAAGATTATGCAGAGCTTTCGGCGAATGAGACGGTGGGATGTATTGAGTCTTATGGGTTTGACTGTGGGAGTTGGGCGAGGTTGGTGGGGAGGAAGAAGGTTGGGGATGGATCGATTAATTTTATCGAACAAATGAGTGATCTTGCTGTATCGTGAGATGACAAATTAGGATTATAAGTTGTACTCTATCATGTTCAATAAAGACTACCAGCAGTCAATAAAATTGATTGGTCTGCCTTTTTAGTGGTTGCATCTACTTACTTGTCTTGTCATATTAAACAAATGAGTCACATTACTGTATCTTAAAATAATAATAATACTTGTGTACTTGTAAATAAAATCTCTTGCATTAGTGGCTTTACTATGTAGTATTTTTTCATTTTTGCTTGTTCAATATGATAAACACGTGGTAATGCACACTACAACCCGAGTTCACAACAAGAGTGCCCATTCAACTGGTATCATTTCTAAATAATATCATGACATCTCGTGACTGGAGCACCGCAACAATCAACTGATCAACCTCAATTCAAGACATTTTGTATTTTATTTCATCCCCAATTCAAACAACAATTATTCCCCCTGTCTGCTGCAACAATGCATATCGTATTCACTAACACTAACTCCCTCTCAAATTCAAATACCATTGAGTAAAGTATAGTTTCTTGAAAACAAAATGTTTGTTTTTTATTCAAGAAGTTAAAATCTGCTGGTAGTATGAATCTTTTGGAAATGCATGGAACATGGTCATTATGAAGTAGCCCCACCATTATTAGCAGAAAAGAGCCGAGACCTTTGTCTTGCTCTGAACTGGTTGCTGTAGGTAGCGCCAAAAGCCCCGCCATTATCATTGTCTTCATCAGAGGAATCGCCATCATTATTATTGCGGCCACGCTTTTTCGATGACATCATTGCACCATTGCTATTGTTTGTGCCAGCATCAACAGGACGCGATGGGAGTGCATTCGCTCTCATTGTGGATAATGTCATTTCGATCAAATGTGGAGGAGGCTTTGATAAACCACGCCCAAATTTGGGGACGGGTGGAAGCAAAAGAAGGAGAGGGCGCAGCCACTCAGGTGCACTTTGCAGTGCAAGCGCATTCATTCCCTGTCCAGCACCAGCGGCACGCTCTCGCGACGAAAGCAACTTTCCGGTACCACCCGTGATTCCTTGGTTTCCACCACCAGGAAGACCGCCAAATAATGCAGAAGATGCGGCTCGAGTCTTACCTTCCCGCTGGAAACGAAGTCGTCGTACATAAGAGACATCGCTTGGGCCACCTGCACATTCATCACCCCAAAGATCAGAGGTGGTGCCCCCTGCAGCAAGGGATGCCGATGCAGCAGATACAAAGTCCAGACTGGATGTATCAAATTCACCATTGCCCATTGCTCCCGTCACAGTAAGAACATCTACCATGCGAGCCATACCATTGGCGATACGACTTGCCACATCATAACCTTCTACCCGAATCAGCTGTTCATTCAATGAACTTTTCTGGACACCAGCACCCAAGTTTCGATCCTCTTCTTCATCGGGTGCACCTTCGCCACCCATGACAACATCTTCGTTGCTAGGCCCATACAACGCCCTTCGTCTCCTTGCTTCGATAGAGCGAATGTCTGCAGAAACGTTTCCGTTGCCACTACGAGAAGATAGAATGGATTCAAATTTGAGCATCATATCCCATAATGGGCGCTGCACTTCTCTCCGTCTTGCAACAGCAGCTGCATCAGATCCTCCCACAATTTGGCTTGCACTTGCCTCCTCTTCTTCGCACGCAGCAACAGCCCTCATCAGCAAGCTGCGGAGATTTTCTTCGTCATTGAGCTCCAGAAGAAGACTGGCGTAGTGGAGAACATATGGTGGAGTAGAAAGAAGAGTTCTGTGTTTGCGCAAACCGAGTTCATAAATTCGAGCAGCTACTTGAGGGTTTTTGCTCAAGCGATGCTCAATTGTTGCATGCGATGCATAAAGATGCCAAGTTATGTATCCGGCATTGGACGCTGGAGAACTATCCCCTTCTCTCGTCTGAAGTGATGTGGCTTCACTTGACAATCCTACAGATGGCTTTAATCTATTCGTTACCATTCGCTGCTGAGACAAACCAACACCTCTGCCAGCATCCCCAGCCTCCTCCTTCACCCTGTCTCCAACAATGTCTTCGACGCCCTCTTTTTTGGCAAAAACCAACATTGCAGACGCGTCTTTTTTATCCTCTTCACTCAAATCTTCTTCCCGGACACGCAACGTTCGACGAGCACGAGAAAACACAGACCTGGCAGCAGAAATTCCATCATGCCTACGTACAAGCCGTTGCAACAACACAAAACCCAAGGTCGTAGGCGAACGATGGACAAAGCGCTCCAAAACTTTTATGCATCCACCAGCGCGATTCTTTTCGCCATTTTTTGTACCACCAGCTCCAAGGTGACGCTCGAGTATTTCCGCTTGAGCCTGCGCCAAAAGCGCACTATCCGGAAGAGACTCCATTCCCAAAGTCAATACCGCCACTGCCCGAATCGCATTACCTCCACTTTTCAAATCCCCCGCTTTTGCCGGAGCAATCAATGCCGCAGAAGAGGCACCACCACCGCCGCCGCCGGGATTGGAAGGAGCCACAGGTCCAGTCGGTGCCGTAGACATCGCCGCAATCGAACTCCCATGCAACAATTCCCACTGACTCCACTCAAACCACACCTCTGGATGTCTCGCAAAGGCACACGCCTCCTCGCAATACGATGCTCTCACGCGCGCCGCATGCTCTGCGGCATTCAATCGTTCTGGATTCGTGCGCTCGTATCCCGCCCGGCGTCTCCATTTGGATAACACCACTCGCTCTTCTTCCAATTGCGCCAAATATTCCGAATCGCTCACCGCCTTTCCGGCGCCTGCTCCACCGGCACCGCCGGCGGTATCTCCCGCAAAGTCATCGTCCGCACCCACCACCACCGAAGTCGCCGCCGCTCCTCCACGAGATGTCACACCCGCCATGGCGCCCGATCCCACTCCACCTCCCACCATCATTCCTCCTCCTCCCCCTCCTCCCGCTCCTCCTCCCCCTCCTCCCGTTCCTCCTCCTCCTCCTCCCACGACCCCCTCGCACCCCACCGGAGGCACCGCCAACCTCCCCCCCCTCAAATCATGCACCGTCCACACCCGATTCCTCTCCAAATACACGCTCCTCGCATGCTGATATTTCGGCAACCACTCCGCAATCAACACGCTCCCCAACGATTCGGAATGCGATCTCTCGAACGCCTCGTACTCCTGCCACAATTGATCCAACCCCGTCATCGGATGTGTTACCCCCCGCTGATAGATGGATCGCAATTGGCTCAATTGGGACTGTGCCGAGGAGTGTTCAAATGTCGGATCGGACGGAGGCAATGGCGGCGGCATGGATGAAGCGACACTGATATTGGTGTTCGCAGTATTCGTAGTAGTATTCGCAGCACCCATGAAATCCGCATTGGACGCCACAACCCGCGCAAAGCTCTCTCCATCCACGACGATCGTCCAACTTTTTACGAAATTGACGTATCGCTTCCAAATCAAGTGATTGCCGTGCGCGAATCCCGCGCCGTGTTCCAACGCCACCTCGTAGGCCTCGGTCACTTTGTCGCGGAGGAATTGACGTCGTTCCCTGTAGGACGATCGGAGGGATTCTTCGTATTGCGCGTGAAGGACGCTGATGCCGCCGATATTGTCCGTTGTTGCGGTGGTTGTTGCGGAGACGTATCCCGGGGGAGGGGGCGGGATCGGAATGGTCGCACCGGCCGTGCGCGCGGCATTTCGTTTTTGTTTTTGAATGTAGAGGAGCCATAGATCGATGGAGTTTTTGCAGAGTCCGCCCATGATGGTTTTGGCGTTGGGGGGGGAGGTGGCGCTGAGGATGTCGAGCGGTTGATTTGGTCGAATAATGTTGTTGCTGTTGTTGTTATTAGTAGTGGTGTCGTTGTTGTTGCTGTTGATGTTGGTGGCAGTATCATCAACATCGTCATTAAAAATGGCAGGGGATCCATCGGGATTGACGCCCAAACAAATTTGAAACAGTTTGTCAATTTTGGCATCGTACATGCTCAGCCTATCATTCTCCGCATTACCGCCACCGCCCCCGCCGCAAGCACGTGCCATTTCCTCCGTCATGAGAAGCGCCGCGGGAGAAATGCCCACTCCCCGATCAACCGTGGTCAATGCCAAATTCGACAAGGACGATCCGCCCGCGACCGCATCGCCCATGCCTCCACCCATACCCCCGCCTCCGCCCATACCGCCGCCGCCCATGGACTCCTCCTCCTCCTCCTGCGTCACGGCGCTCAATCTCAACAGCATTTCGATCCACTGGACGTAATGCGAAATGGCATGCGGGAAATAATACAGGAGGGATCCGTAGCAGGATTCGATCCAGTCCAATTTCCGTTGGAGGAGTTCCGCTTCGGCCGCGCTCAAACCGCCGCCAACATCATTACCACCATTATTACCATTCGTCATTCTCCTCTTCCACCTCCCCAACAGCGGCAACAAAGTCCGATAGCTCGACACCGCCTCCGTGAGCAGCGCCTGCCACGCCTCCGCGTCCCGGGTGGGATCGGCGGCGATGCGGGACATGGCATTGCGGAGGCGGTCGGAGGTGGGTCCGGAGTTGTGGTGGGGGAAGGGGGAGGTTTGGGGGAGGGCGGGGGAGAAGAAGGTTGGGTTGGAGGAGGAGGAGATGTTGTGGCTGTTTTTGTTGGCTGTGGCGGTGTTGGATGCAGTGGTGGTTGTGTTGATGGCTGTGGTTGCTTGATTTTCATCCATGTCTTCGTCTTCGTCGTCGTCGTCATCGTCGTCTCCGGCGAACAAATCCTCGTCCACTTCTTCCTTAGTATTCCCATACAGCAGCAAATTCCCATTCTCGTTGCTACCGCCATTCACAACATTGGATTGATCAACATTATCAATACCATTGCCATCATCAACACCATTCGTAGTAGCATGGTCTTGTTCCTCCTTGATCATCATTCCACCACCACCATCATCCGTAGAAGAAGGAGGAGGAGGAGCCGACATGTCCACATCCACATCCTGATCTTCTTCCTCTTCGTCTTCGTCATCATCGCCAAACATGGCATTGTCGTCTTCTTCGAGGAGGATGCGGGAATTGGTACTAGTGTTGCCTTCTTCTTCTGCTTCGGGCGGTGGTGATGGTGGTGGTGGTGGTGATGATGATGATGACATTGTATGTTATTTATTATATTATATTATTTTAGTGATGGTGGTGGTGCTAGATGGATGGATGGATGGATGGATGATACTTGCTGCTTGCTGGGTGTATGGATGGCAACGCCGATCAACAAAGGCTCATGTTGTGTGTTCGATTTTTTATGATGTACGATACGATACAATATCTACTACAATTTGATTGCGATCTCGTTTTCTTTTGTGTTGTGAGTTGTGATGTGTGTTGTGTTGCGTGTGGTACATACGATATGGTACAATCAAGTACAATAGTGCAATACTATTGTATTTACAGTACTACAAATGTGAAACATGATGATGTTGGGTTAAAAGTCAAAAACGCTATTCGCGCGCGAAGGACAGACAGACATTTTACTTATTTTTGCTTTTTCTTGTGTGGTGCGTGTGTCTGCTGATTTTTGTTTCATTTTTTGTGTATCTAGAGATGATAGTGTAGGTACTACTAGATGTTTGTGTTGCCCATGATGATGTAATGATGTTGTGTTGTAGAAATAATAATAATAAACCCGTACTACCTATCTATCTACTTTTGGTGCTTGTTTGATGTTGATGTTAGTTGTCCACAGTTTAACTTTTTGTTTTTGGTAGCAGATATATGGTATTATTTTGTATTATTTGTAGGACAGAGGGTTAGGGTTAGGAATAGACAAAGAGTATCTATTATTTTTTGCCATCACTCTGCTGCTGTGTTATATTCTGTATTCTTGTGATGTAATAATAATATTATAATCATAATAATACATTATACATCTCTATAGAGCTCTTGATTCTATGCATATCTACTACGTGTGATAGTGATAATGATGGAAAATTTTGGAATATAGTATTATTTTGTCATCACTCTCTTGTTGATGTATTGTGATTGCGATTGCGATTGTGATGTAATACTAATAATAATAATAATATATGTATGTTATTATTATTATATCTTTTCAGAGAGCTTGTGATTCTACTCCTAGTGTCTACTACATGTGATGGTGATGGCTCTGAGAGAATACGCAAAAGGTTGTTTTGTTGAAAAAGTGAGTTGTTTAGTAGATT
>JALLAR010000358.1:0-16698 GCA_036939335.1 Conticribra guillardii
ATACGTAGTTAACTCGTAAAATAATGTCGTGGCTAGTGGTCTAGCTGGAGGGTTCAATTCCCTAACATGACAATTATTTTACGATTCTTAACAGGGCCTTGAGCAAGAATTGATTTGGCTCTGTCCATTGTAAATGGGATCACAAAATTAAATTAGTTACTCTCCACATATGCATAAACTTTTTGGGTTATATTTTTGCCTTGCAACACAATGCCACCCTTTGGCTAAGGTTAAGCATGCTTCAAAGTAAACCCAACCAACTTTCAACCCTTAAGGCCCACCTGTGAGAAATAGTGTGGCTCTTTGCACACATGCATACACCATTTTGGATATTTATTTTTCATGCTGCCCAACAAAATGGCATCCCTTGTTTGTGCATAAAACAAAGAAAACCCAATTAGCTTTTTGATTCACCATGCTTTCAGATAGAATGATCCCTGTGTGAAACATGGTGGCATGCCATGGTTAAGTATGCAACAAAGAAAAATTAACCTATTTCTTGTTGATCAATCATGCTTTCAACTTTCAACAAGGAAAATCTACCCTGAAAAATTTGCCATACAAAATAATAACCTAGCAAACTCATGATTCAACATTATTTCAGCTAGAAAAGGGAATCTGTGAACAATTGAGTGACATGATCAATTTAGGTTGAGTGGCTGTATTAATTTATGATAGAATTAAATCATTATAACTCACACTACATGCACACACCACACATAAGTAGGGATGTTGTTTTGGCCCTTTTGACACCACTGAATTCCTTGTTACAATAAAGAAAAACAAAATATTTGATGTTTTGCTAGGGTTGGGCGGTTTTGGATACATTGATCTGTCCGCCGTTTTCATGTAGAATCAAGGATTTACTAGTATGACTATGTCCAATGTTTCAAACCGAACATGAAGTGATTTAAAAATGAACATTTTAATCAGGGTTACAGTTACATACAAGATAGGCCCTAAATTTCCATTAAATGAAGATTGAGGACCCTCAGCAAAAAAGGGAGAAAGTTGTAATAGTAAGTATTTCTAATTTAGTGGGAAAATACACTTTTGATAGCTAGTGAAATGAACATGCAAGAATGATGGACAGGACAGAGTGTCCACTTTACTTCGACACGCTACACGCATCCTACACTAGAAAGACATTGTTTACCCTTTGTTTTTGACATGGGATTTGGAAAGTAGAGAGCTATGAAAGAGCTTACAATTAACAAGATTTCTTTGTAACAACTTTTGAGGCAAGTTCTTGATTCTTGATGGATTTGTTTGTACTATTGTTCCAAACCATATTTTCATTCATTCTAGTATGGTGGGATTCTAGTACTAGTGCTATTTGGATGTGATAATATTGTAAAGCATTCTTCTTGGGCTTGGGCTAATAGTAGAATATTTTTGTTCTGTTTGCAATAGAAAAAAGTGTCTCATTGCTTTTGAAAGTGCAATTTGAACATTGAACAATGAACAGTGCCCTTCACATGTTTGCAGTCAGATGAGAAACACTGTTTAAATTTAAAGAAATTTATCAAACAATATAATCTATAATCCAACTCAACATATGCAGCTCTATGTGGAAAAAATGTATTACAACTTACATTCAAGAAACTCTTTACATTATCTGATTATATAGGATTGTACTAAATCTAAATACTTACTCGTCGTTTAGTAATAGTAAGTGACACTAAAACTAAAATTTACTATAATACTAAAAGATGCTTTCGGTAGCCAATTACTTTTGTTGCTACAGGATTTTTATGAAGAGACATTCAGTATCTTTTCTAAAGCAGTATTTCTTTGACTGGTGCACTTGTACAAAGGAAGTGTTGTAGGCTTTTGTATCAGTTGAATTGTTAGCAAGAGAATTATCATAGGTTTTTCCAGACGAACATTATTATTGTACAGCTGCAGCTCGGGCTTCTTATAATTTTTAACTTAAAAGTGTGTCTGCTGTCTAATACATTTCTCTCTCACTGCATACTTATAAATTCAGCTCCTGCTCTACTTCTGTCACTGTCTATGCTATTCCTCTTTTTGCATCATCCCTACTTTCTGATATTTTGCACTTCCTCCTTGTGTGCTCTGTGTAATTTGTCTCCCCCATTACTGTTGTCTTCCTATGCAACATCAGCCTCACTTTATCCCTCCATTTATGCATTGACTATCATCTCTGCCTCTGTATCCGCATATGCACCACCCCCTCTTCTGTTTCTACCGATGTATCACACCACACCCCATACTACCACACCCATAGCCTCTCTGCCTCTGCCCCTACCCCCTAAGTCATCCTTCCTCTACCTCTACTCTCTTTACTGTCCCCCATTTCTCTACTCCTTTACATTATCCTCCATCTTCATATTTTTTGCTTTGGGTATGGTATTCTCTCATCTTTCTTGCCCTCTGCATGACCCCATATCCTCTTTTGTCCCTAAAAAGAGATTACTTTCACAAGTATCGGAGAAGATGATTGTTGGATTGTTTTTTTTTGAACGGGGGAAGTTGAAATATTCATAACCATCATTTTTTTATTCCCAAATCAGTCATCAAAAAGTTTCTCACCATGCATGGCGTATGTATGGCATCATCAACAAATTTCCCTCAACCACCCGACATGGCCAAAAAAATACATCATGATACGGACATCGACATCGCAACCTCGACTCAATTCACTTTCAAATGCGGCGTTGAACCAGATCCAAAATCATTTGCTCAACAATGCTCCGTGCGTATCCTCAGCCACGCGAACTCGTCCGTGGGGGGCTAGTAGTGCAACAGCAACAACGTCTGGAAGTATCAGTGTGCTTTCATCACATCGGCTGACTCAAAGTCGATTATATTTGAGTGATTCAAAGATTGAAATAGCACCAAATCCACACAGTGGCACGGAACTCATTCAGCCCTACCTTAGAACGTGTTTGAAAGATGTACCCTTAGATGTGGATGCAAACAAAAGCATGGAATTTACTGTCTCGTTTCTAGGAACTGGCGGCGGAGCACCAACACGCAATCGCAATGGTTCCTGCACAGCACTCAGATTAGGAGGACAAACATTTCTTTTTGATGTTTGTGAGGGAACACAACGCCAGCTTGGATTTACGCGCATATGGCCACTGAGCATTACAAAAATATTCATTTCACATCTTCACGGAGATCATTTGTTCGGATTGGTTCCATTAATACTCGAAATACAAGTGGCTGCGAAGGTTCAATCAAATGCAGCTGGCAGAAAAAAGAAATTTGGAATGTCTGAAGAATTGCCAGTGCTGGAAATTTATGGTCCGCCAGGGTTATACAACTATATCAACATGACTTTGGCACTATCTTGTGCAAAAGTTAATTACTTGAATGTGACAGTAATTGAGTTAGTTGGAGGGAGAGAGGAGAGGGGACCCAATGCTTTGCAACGGCGAGGACGGCGAAATGTGTTTCTATCGCACTATCCAGAAATCGAGACTCCAAAAATTCGGCGCCAGTATTTGGAGGCCGTAAGTAACATTTCGAACTTTTGTTTAGTGTTGTATTATGGTTATTTAACCTTTCTTTTCTCTTTGTTTTGGGAACAGAACGAGAATAAAGTCTGGGTGATCGACAATCCCGAGCAGGTTACCGCTGACATGCTGGAAATAGGTGGAGATGGCTACCACCGTTTGCCAAATGATCCGAACCTTGGGTCAAATCGTCGTTTGTTTATAAATGCAGCAGAGCTAGACCATCTTGCTGGTGTTCAAACTTTTGGATACACTGTAGAGGAACAAACGCCCCCGCGGAATATTGATCCAGAAAAGGCAAGTGCCCTTGGTCTGAAACCCGGAAAAAAGTATAGCTTGCTGAAAGCTGGATTATCTGTACCAACTGATGACGGTACTGACATAGTTTATCCTGATCAAGTTTTGATGGAATACGTTCGGCCTAGAAAAGTCGCCATTCTTGCAGACCATCGTCTTGTGCCTGCACCAATGGCACAATTGTGCATGGATTCTGATTTCTTAGTGCATGAAGCTACACTAAAAAAGAGTGATGGTCTTGATGTAAGTTTATTTATGCCAGAATGGACAGGGGTTGTTTGTCTTCCTTTTCAACTTTCCTCATGATCCCTTGTGTTTCTCTTGTTTTCAGAAAATCAAAATGCGTGGCCACACCACAGCAGAAAATGCTGGCTTGCTCAGTGCTAAAGTTGGATGCAAAGTAGTTGCGCTAAATCACTTTGGGAGCACTGTTATTTACCTAGATATTATTGAAGATTTTTTGGCGGAGGCGCGTGCAAGCAACAAAGGGAAGAGCCAGATTATCGCTTCCTATGATTTTTTGGAGGTATGGATTCCTAGAGGAGGCTTTGCTTTTGAATCTGAAGTATCACCATGATAAAGTGCTGTTACTACTTAATCCACAATAATAGTATCCCTCAAATTCATAAAAATTGGGCGTTTTTATTGGTGCAGTATATATTATGAAATAAGCATAGACCCACCTGAAAAATCATTGGGCAGGTATTGTGAATTAGTGCATTGCTTAACTTTCCGATGTATTGTAGTTAACTCATCCAAGAAAATCAGCCATAATATTGCATCCTTCACAGAATTAAAGAATTCCCAGCTTCGTTTTGCCCACAATTTTGATCTGATTTGGTTTGAACTTTTCTATGCCCCTCAATCCACAATTCGCTTTACTAATTTTTTTCATTTGAAATTGCTGCTATTTTCCCATACCACTCAATCCACAATCTTTTATTGATTCTGCCGACCACCCTCCTCCTCGACCCCCAACGCTAAACATGTGCACTCTTCTAAAGCCTCTCTTACTTGTTCTATCTTCTTTATTGCTACAAGATGTGCCTCTTCCAACTCTCTAGCCACGCTATGGCAACTTCGCATCAGTTCTTCTATTCGTTCCATTTGCATCTGTCGTGTCCTGTTCATACCAGGCAAATTGGCGACAAGGTCATCTACTGCGGCACTTTTGTCGAGAACATCTTGAGCTAGAAGTTGAGATTTTTCAGCATCTCTCTGTTGTTCCGATTGAATGAGGAAGTCGATGTATTCTTTTTCATTACGAGGGACGCCAGCTGCTGTTGGGGTTTCATTATTTGATTTGTTAGTTGGGGTAGATGGTGTTGGTGTCGTTATTGCATCTGTGTTTGTGTTGTTTGCCGTTGCATTTTGTGATGTTTCAAGTTCTGTTGAATTAGATGAGCCCATAGTGGCAGCAAATCTCTCCACCAAATCCTTAGCATATGGATCCTTGCTTACATATGCTAATATAAATGAGTCATAATCCGGATCCATTATATCAAATGCCCGTGGAAAAGACTTTGCACTCAAACCCTCAAGTAGGTTGTCATCGGTAATGTCTTTCGCGGCCAAAGCCGATACATCAGCAGACGAATCCACAGAAATGGGAACTACTGCATCCCGCACTCCCCTCAGTCCTTCAAAAAGCGAAAGGGCCAGGCTGTGGACGATAAATCAATGGCAGAAATGAAAATGATGGTCAAACGTGCAGCATTAGTTGACGAAATTCGAAGCAATTGATTCGTGATTGCACGTTTCCTTATCTCGAAACAAAAATACTCTTCATACATTCACAAATCTTACCTGTCTGTTTTCCAGGATTGATGCATGCACGATTAGCCCGGCCGATGCAATCAATTAATCAAATTTATTGTAATATCAAAAGAAGCAAATGAAGATGAGCTCTCTAGTAATCGCGCATCTGGAACACCATCCATGCACACAGTCAATATAAAAATAGGATCCGGACCAATGAGACAATTCTCACCTATACTATCTTGAACAGCTGTTATTGGGTCAATCTTAGTTTTTCCCTGGCTCGGCGGCACTGGTGGATCGGTTGGATTCGTGGCCATCGTTCAAAAAGAATTCATGTGATCGGGGGCAGAGCGAGGGCAGATGATTATGAAAAAAATGAAAGATATCTACAATTCAACGTAGGAATCCTTCACAATACAGAAGCATTGACAGGCGTCGGCCGACGACGTTGTCGACGTCAAGTCTCGTCAAAAGCTACGATCGATGCACGTCCTTCTCCGATGCAAAGCCAACAATCAACGCACGCAAACACACCTTCGCCTCCTTCGAATGCAATCAACTTACAAGGGTGGCCATTGGATATAGTTCCAAATTTTACTCAAGGAAAAACAAACATCTGAACTTTGAATCTCAACGCTTGGCATTGGCAATATATCCTCGTTCCCTATCTAATAATGAGTAATCTTTCACCAGAAGATGAAGACATCAAGACAATGAAACTATACACCCATGTGGATCGCATCAAGAACGATCTTGCTTCACGAGGCATGCTAGGTGACTCCATTGACCCGATAGCCTTGTCGGAGATCGACTCGATGCATTACATGGGCAACAAGGCTATCGAAGATGCTGTTGATGCAATGAAACTCGACTCCTCGAGCAAAGTCTTGGATATTGGGAGTGGCTTTGGAGGCCCTGCTCGTATTTTATCATCATTGTCAAGATGCACCACGGTTGCATTGGAGTTGCAACCAGATATTCATGATTTGGCGGAGGAGTTGACTCGCAAATGCAACTTATCTAATCTTGTGGGACACGCTACTGGAGATTTTCTTGATTATGATTTGGAGAAGTTGGGGGATGGTCCAAATTCTTTTGATGGCATTGTAAGCTTTTTAGTCTTCTTGCACATACCCAACAAACCAGCATTATTGGAAGCATGCTCAAAAATGCTCAAACCAGGAGCCACAATCTATATCGAGGATTATTTTTGTCGATCGCCGTTTTCTGACGGAGAAAAAGATTCTTTGTACAGAGACGTGTATTGTAAAGATTTACCGACCCGGGAGGAATATATTTCTCAAGTTGAAGCAGCTGGTTTTCAAAATATTCAATTCATTGACAAATCATCTGAGTGGACGGGTTTTGTCACTGAGCGGCTTGAAAAGTTCATTGCAAATAGAGAAAGCTTTGAAGAGATTCACGGAGAGCCAACATACCTAAGTCTGCTTCATTTTTACAAAGCTGTTGCAGCACTCTTTGCTGGAGAAAATCTAGGTGGCGTGCGTCTCATTGCTAAAAGGATCCAATAAGTAAGGCAAGACAGATTTAGTAATATTCGTTTTTGCACTATCTACTGGCATGAAATCTAAAACTCGAAGAAGATAGACATATCCGATGAAATGATTTGCACTTGAATAATGCTATAAATTGCACAAGAACCATAAGACTTTTAAATGCCTGCAATATCAATCAGCCTTAGGCAACTTTGCTTTTTGCGCCTTTTCCCAAAATATTTACGATCACATACACAACAGTGCCAACACCAAAACCAATAGTAGGGCTGGTGAGTGCTGTTGTGATTGCAGTCACCACTCCGACAAAAAAGTCTGTTCCTTTCAGTTGCATTATTTTCTTTGGCATGACAACATTCTTGACAACTGCGCTTACGATCACTGCACTCAATGCTGCTTTGGGTGTTGGGCTCATAATAGACATGTAGGGCATCATGTAAATCCAAAGCAATGCTGTAACAATACATGCTACTTGAGAAGAGGCCCCGGTCATTCTGCTGACAAGAGATCTCGACATTGATCCACTCACAGGCGCACTACCAACAGCACCGGCAGCAAGATTGGATACTCCTTGTGCAATCAACTCGCGAGGAGCGGACCATGGAACATTGTTCTCGGCCTCAAAACCTGACGCGATTCCGACGATGGACAGAAAATTGACACCAGAAAAGACTGCAGCGGTAATGAAAAGCTGAACATAGGAACCACCAAAGCATCTATCAGCAATAGGAACATTTAAGAGCGCCTTTACATCCAACACTTCAATTGGCACTTTCACCATACCGTTGAAAAAGGACAACCCAGAGTTTGATCCAACCGTAGGAATTTCTCCTACAACTCCTCCTTCATATCCAGAATACACACTGAACACAGTCGCTGCAGCAGTTGCAATGACAACCTCAGAACCTGGAGGCATCCACTTTGGAAGATATTTCTTTGCTTTCATCACAAAGAGTGTGCACGAAAGAAAAAGGACTGCAGGAACGAGGTCCCAAGTTTGTGGATTTGTCGTAGCGTAAATGATGTTTGATACTCCACTTACTCCTGTTGCTCCAGGAACAACAGCTTTCACAGATTTAATTACATCACCCCATACAGATTTTGCGACATTTGCTTTGAGAGTAGATCCAAATGCGTAGAGTCCATTTGGAAGGGCAGAAGCAAGAACTCCAAGCTCACAACCCCACTATAAAACAGTTGTAAAAGTGATTACGTTGAGCCACCTGCTTTCAGTAAATTGCATAAAATACTCAACCAACAGGAAACAGGAAGATATGCATGATTGAACGTTATTACCTTGAATCCAGTCTTCACTGCACCAGGCACCTTCCCCGCCAGTGCTCCGAATCCTACCAACGCCATGACAATGGAGGCAACTCCAATATACAAAGAATACGCAGACACAAGATCAACATATTCATCTTCTCCATACTTTGCAACATATGCTTCGCCTCCGAGATCAGTTTTGGCCATAACAGCAGTAAGACTGGTAACTCCAGAGTTCATCCAAGGAGACCCTGATGAATGATAAAAAATAAGAGGTGAGCGAAGAGAAAACATTTGAGAATGAATGTTCAAAATAAAAAAAAGAGTCGATGTATTGATTTCGACGTTTGGTTTTTCTATCTTACCTGTGGCCAAACCCCACGCAAAGAGAGGCGCGCCAGCAGTTGTAAGGCCACGATAACCCGCATATCCTACTGTTTCGGCGTAAGCAATGAGCTGCGGCACCGACGTCGCGGCCATAATGGCCCCGGAAATGACATCGCGAATAGGACTGGAAATGGAGTGGAGGGAAGGCCAAAGATGGATTTTCAGCAAAGGATGAAATCGGGTTGTAGAGGATTCACAATCGAGTATCACCGAATACCAACCAACTTACTTGAATTTTGGCGCGCTCATTGTCAATTCACTTCTTCCCTGCAAGTCTTCTGCTGCAAGATATTACTACTACGATGTTGTGAGACCGGTTTGCTTGTTGACACTTGGTGGATATTGAATTGTGACGTCTTTTAGTCTCTTTTAGTCCACGTGGAAGTGTCTGTTCTACGGTTCTACATAGGGGTAGTACCATAGAGATCATATCGTAAGGTACGTGTGTGGTATGGTAGTTAGTACTTTTGGAGGCGGGACTCGATCGTAATAATTATTATTAGCGACACTTCATCATAATTGCTGGGTGACACGTGACACAGCACGGTTGATCTTCAAGCTTCATTCCATCCATCTTCCATCACCATCTTCTTCCATCATGTTGTTGTTCGCTGACAAGATACAACATCACAAAAAGATCACAATCCCATCAAAAAAACAGACCAAACCATCTACCAACCATGAGGCTTCTCACCACTGTTCTCGTTGCATCTGCAGCATCCCAAGCAGCGGCGTTCACTGTCCCGTCACCTGCAGTCGGCCATGCCGTTCAGTGCTCTGACATCGCATCATCCATGTGTCTTGGCAAGATCGCAGTGCAGTCGCGTGCTTCCACCGTCAGACTTCACATGTCTCAAGAGGAGATGGATTTGATCACGATGGACGCCGAAGAACGCATGGAAAAGACAATTGGAAACTTGGGAGAGAACCTCTCAACTGTTCGCACTGGCCGCGCTAACCCAAATATGCTCGACCGTGTGGAGTGCGAATATTACGGAGCCTTGACCCCACTCAGCCAAATGGCCACCATCAGCGTCCCATCAAGTCAGCAGTTGCAGGTCGCGCCATTTGACAAATCATCCCTGACCGACATTGAGAAGGCAATCATTTACTCTGGTCTTGGGTTCACCCCTAACAACGATGGATCGGTTATTCGGATCAACATCCCCACACTCACGGAGGATCGCAGGAAAGAACTAATTAAGCAGACAAAGACTATTGGGGAGGAAGCGAAGGTTGCCATTCGCAATATTCGACGTGACTGTGTTGATAAAATTAAGAAAATGGAGAAAAATGGAGATTTGGGTAAGGATCAGGCTCTTGATGGCAGTGATGCTCTGCAAAAACTGACTGATAATAGTATCAAGACGATTGATGAAAATGTGGCAAAGAAAGAGAAGGAAGTGGCAACGTTGTAAACTGAATCAACTAATATGATTCATTATTTATCAACAAGTTAGGGGCAGATAATAATAGGTATAATAAGATCTTAACTCAATTGAATCAAAGCTGTTTTTGGATAACCGGGCTCAGTAGACAAGAACTAGACAAAAATATTGGAGAACAGGCGCACATCGCCATCTATCATTATGCAATTTTTCTCTTGTCGTCTTTTATGATGTGTCGCGTGGACATCATGGTACAGGGATGGCCGTAAATTACGCCCTATATAACAAAATGCTTGGCAACAAATGAAAATACTACGAAAGTTTCTCTCGATGTATGTACTTCGACTATTTACAATCCTGTATTTGTGACCGAATATTCAACTCTTTGCAAATCACTCACGTTGAAAAAAAAGAGCAAATGGCACGCATATGAATGTTGATGTGCACAGAACAATAATTTTTAGTAGAGTTATCCATTAATGAAAAAGTAAATAAGAAAAATCTAATCTTTCTTGGTGGCCTTCTTCTTGGGCTTGAGAAGATCATCGATAAGAGAATAAAGAAGAACGCCGCAGATAGCAATGGCTGATCCCATCTTTTGCTCATCTGTTAGTGCCTTTCCTGTGACAGCAGCCATGTATACCATGACAATAACACGCTTAGCGGTGTTAGCAACAGACGCCGTGACTGCTCCAGTTGCCTTGAGAGTATATGTGGCAAGCTCATTGTAAATGTAGAAGCAGAGACCGGACATGACGAGGTTGAACTGGAGGCTAGAGTCAGTCTTCAGTTGGTTCACAAATGAAGAAAACTGACTTCCCTCAGTGGCAAACATGATTGGAAGAAGGATTAAAAAGCCAGTAATCTGTGTCACAGCGAACTGCACGATTCGTGTGTTTGAAATAGATAACGAACAAAATAATAAAGTTGGTTCGATTGTACAATTAATGAGACTACTCTTCTCCAGACGAAGGTGTGATAAATATAATACAAGCAAAGGGTCATTGTTTTTGTTTCACTTACCTGGTTACCAACTCCTCCATAACGTTCAGCAACACCTTTATCTGCCATAAGTTTGCTGTTTTCACCACCCTTGAATGCCGCAAATACGTTAGCAAGCATTCCGAAAATAAGAGCTGTCGAATCGAACTTGAGCGAATAAGATCCGTCATCGCCCTTTTTAAGACTGGCAAAAGCAACTCCACCAACAATAATGGGGAGACAGCAGACCTTGTTAAACGAAGGAGCCTTGGCGTAAAAAACAGTACCAATAAGTGCAGCCAATACTGGTTCAGCTGCTTTCACAATTTGCCCGAACAAAGGATCCCCACCAAGAGCAAAGACGGTTGCCGCATGTGCTCCAGCGGCGCAAAATGCCAAAGGAATTGACTTTGCCAAATCATCTTGCGTAGACTTGGGAACATTTTGTTTCTCAGGCACTTGAAGTCCAAAAATCTTCGCAGGATTGATTTTGATAGCCCACGTAATGAAAGCGTAGATTGCACAGACTCCCAATTGCATTGTCGCAACGGTCATGGTGAGTCCAGACGTTTTTCCACCAACCGCATTCAAAGCGGCGGTGTTGTACTCGTTGTACTTCATGTTTCCGGCATACCAGAAAACGAAGAAGAGCAACAGCGCAACGCTGTCGGGTGCACCCTTAAAAGCCATCTTTTCGAAACTAAGTTTTAAGATAGGAAGATGCTCTTTGCCTTCGAGGAAAAAGTGAGTTTACTTTTCCTTCAACATACAGCTCACGACAATGTTGACGGCGTCCGTCTTGCTTGGGGGGAGTTGTTTGTGGAACTTTTGACAGCTTTTGACTTTTGGGGGAATGTGACGCATAAAAAGATTTTTTGCATTGAATCTTTGCATACGTACTTTATGTGCTTGATGATGTTGTTGTGTGCCCGTAGTACATAGGTAGTAGATAGAAACGTACGTATGTACTATCGTTGATAGGAGTACCATATCGATTACTCTGGTATCGTAATGTACAATAGTACATAGTACTGCACAGAACACAGAACAGACAAAATATTTGAAAAGAGAAATCTATCATCTACCCTCGTTCCATCGAGTTTGGGATTTATTTTTATTGCTGTAAATAAACGTAATGGACGGTCTGTGTATGTCCGTCTCCCGTTACGAGGTACTCCTAGATTTTAGCGTTCAACATTTTTTTTATCGACGATGTCCAACGCACCCCCACTTGCACTCCACCTAAGGCTGCAAAATCATCGCCATGCCGACGACCAAAGTTACTTCATCCTCATCAAACACAAATGATCCTCCGCACCCTCCACAACATGTTTCACTTGATAGCAACTCGCAGCAGTCCTTCCGTCACGCCGCTCCTCACAATCCTACCGGATTTCAATTGAATGGCGCTGCAAAGGAGTCCCACGAATGCCCAATTTATTGTGTTGCTTGGTCGCCACACATTCATGAGATTGAAAGTGTTGTAGATTCTAGTCAGAAAGCTAAAGAAAGAAGCAATGAGTTCATATCTTATTTTGCGACCTGTGGAGGTCCACACGCCACAATCTACGAAGTTGTTACGTCATTGGATCATGGAAAAAATAGCAACGAAAACGGAAGCATCAATAAAACTCGAAATGGGAACAGTTCCAGCCATAATCGACAACCACCAACCGTTCGTCAAGTTTATCGTGATATTGACGATGGTGAAAACTTTTATACATGTGCTTTTGGCGGAAGAGGTGTGGGGTCGCCTGTCGGGTGTTCTCCTTTAGGCGCTGTAGTTACTGACAAAGCAGAAAATGAAAATGGAGCCACAGGTAAACATTGTCCAAAGAGAAACGATAGTATTCACCATTCAAAAATTATATATTTTGGGGACAAAAATCAGCAAGGAACAGCTGCAGACACTGATGATACATCTGCTTTGCCACCATCCAAACGTCAAAGAATGAAGGAAAACCAAAAGCAATCACAATCTCCACAGCATCCTTTTCTACTTCCATACTCAACCAATACTCAAGATGGTCCTCCATTGCTCTGTCTTGCTGGTGTGCGGGGAGTGATTAAAGTCATTGATACCCACCGCCGATGTCTATTCATGACTCTATCAGGGCATGGAGATGAAGTTACTGACATGAAATTCAGCCCCACCAATGAATGGTTATTGCTCACATCCTCGAAAGACGAATCGGTTCGTCTTTGGAATTTGCAACGAGGTGTTAATGTAGCTGTGTTTACAGGGCACGACGGCCATAGGGGTCAAGTGTTGAGTGTTGACTGGCATTGCAGTGGGAATAGATTTGTCAGTGGGGGGATGGACAATGTGATTAAATTGTGGAATGTATTTGATGACATTGAGGAAGGGAAAGATACGGAAGGACAAAAAGGAAAATATGATAATGGTGGAGATGATGTTCTTGCGGCTTTGGAGAATAGTTTCAATGTTACTCCTGACGTTTGGCCGGTAGAAACCAAAGATGGAAATCAAAATGCAAAACCTACACCTGAAGCACGCCAAAATCCAAGCACAAAATTTAGAACCGTTTACAAACAAACGCCATATTTTTCCACGAATAAAGTCCACACCGATTATGTTGACTGTGTTCAATTCGTGGGTGACTTGATTCTATCCAAATCCGTCCATAATGTGGTAGTTCTATGGAAGCCTCTCTTGGGGCACGAACATAATGAGCACATTCATCATACCAAATTAATTGACAACAAAAATACTCAAAACGTCCATCGAGTACCATCATCTATTCTCTTCCTGCGTGAATTCACATTGAACCACTGCAACAGCTGGTTTGTGCGTTTTCATTCTGCTTCTCCGCATCATCGTCTGCTTGCATTGGGAAACCAGGTAGGAGAGATCAAAGTTTGGGAAATCGGAGGAAGTGACGATGACAACAGGGGATTCCACCCTCACAGAAAATATTTTTGCAATTTAACCACGCTAGGATCAGGTTGTTTCAATGGTTCTGGAGGGAATGGAGGCGGTGGAAATGGTAATGGTGCAGGTGGTGGTGCTGGTGGATCAACTGTGCGCATGGTAGCTTTTAGCCCATTTGGATCTTCCTTGGTGGCGGTTTGTGACGATTCTACTGTGTGGAAGTGGGATGCCGTGTATTAAATTCCTTTATATTATTTTTATAATGCATTAAAAAGTTCAAGTGTCATAATTCACTATTCTATTATTTTTCATCCCATCGCCAGAGCAGCATAGTGTTGACCAAGGCAATGCATCAATCTAGATTGATCAATCGCATTAATAAAATAAATTTATTAATATGTCTTTGTTCTGGATTATGCTTAATTGCATGTAAGAATCATAATTTTCAGGCACGGTGTAGTTTATTTTATTCCATCTGGAAGTCATCATAAAATATTAATGCATTATTTTTAATTCAGTCATAATTATTATTTTCACATGCACGTTCAGACTTCATTCCATAACTTCCAAACCACAAAGGTTGCAGCAAATCAATGCACTTTTACTACGAATCATTAGCCTCCTCCCATCCTCGTCTCCTACTCCTCCTTTGGCCATACCCGCGGCTCTGACCATCCCCACTATCCACATGCCGACCAGCTGACGTTGGATTAATTGGCGGTGGCGTCATAGTCGATGTGGTAGCCTCTCTTGGTGTTGATGCTGCCTCGAATTGAGAATAACGATTTCTTTGATACTCTTGAGAGTAATAGCTCATTTGCTGTTGTTGTTGTTGTGTAAATTCTTCCTCCTCCACCCCTTCTTCTTCTTCATGATGCTGATGCCGTTGTTCTTGATAATGCGAATGCCATGGAGAATGCCCCCCTCCACCTGCCGCCAAAGGAGATTGAAACAAGGGCGACGACACACCAAGAAACGAAGCCGAAGTTGCTCCAAAAGATTCATTGTCCTGTGAGGTATTGGCTGTGGCTCCGACGACACCGGGAGTTTCCGAGCCAACCATACTGATTCCATCATAATCACCACCACCACCATCACCATCGACGGCACTAAAGGCTGAATTGCGCGATGCATCCATAAAAGCCACATTCCTAGAATAAGACGCAGTCGCTCCTGAATACGCCGAAGAAGGAGAAGCAGCAGATCGAGGAGTATTGGTGCGTCGATAATGACGAATGCGTCTCGCCGAAGCGAGTGCTGGAGGGGTTGCCATTGTCATATAACGGCCGTCGTTGCTATTATTTCCTCCCCGAGAATACAGTGAAGTCGATGTTGGAGAGGGGGGAGGATAATATCGATGCCGAGCGTAGGGTTGACTTCCACTCCTGGCAATGGAAGAAGGACCACGGACGCTGCTGCCTCCTCCTCCAATGACGGATCCATTGCCGGGAGTTCCTACGGATCCATCACTGCCAGCTCCGGGGGCGCCAGCACCCAAACCTATTGGTATCCGCGCTGAAACATTGGCAATGTTTGTGAGTCTATTTTTTCGATCTTCCTCTTGCCTTTCTAAGGCATCCAGCGACGATTCGAACGAGTCGGTTATGGGACGGGGGAACCATTGCGGTTCTGTGCACGAGGACAAGGAGTGATGGCGATCGAGAAGGGCATTAGTTATGGCACACTGGTGGGACAATCAAGGCAAATTTTTGGTCAATGCCGATGATGGAACGTACCTGTGGTTGAATGAGGTTCGAATGTTGGATGAAAGAACATGGTTTTAATTGAAATTGATTTCACTCTGAGTTCCGCTTCATTGCTCGACAAAATGGTTGTTGGTTTTTTAGATTACGATGTTAAATATTTATTAAATTTTCTAGATACCTTTGCATTTCAGAAAGAATATATACAGTTTTCTTAATAATTAACAACATAAAGAAGGTAAACAACCAGATATTTTCAGATTGAACAAGTTTGGTCTCTCTACTATCTACCTAGAGATTGGGAATTTTCATCGTCACAAAAAATAATAGAGTAATACTTTTAACCCTATGGCCACACATCCGCGGATATTTCTGCCCTAGTAATTTTGGCCTGTTTTTGGATGTTGCGGATATAAATATCCGAAATGGTTTTACTAGTAGATTACTAGTAAATCTAACACTCTGGAGCTCAGTCAGTGGTCAGAGGATCTTGTCACGAGTGGGCTGGACCCACTTGTGACGCAATATACGACTCAGATTTTCTGACGGATATTTTTACGGATATTTCTGCATTCGCCACAGATGTGTGGCCATAGGGTTAAATACTTTTTATCACAATGGACAATTCTTGCGATGTGCCCAAATCATCCTATCTAACCACCACAATTATATCTACACCCCAAGCCCCTCCGATATCATCGTCATCGTCGCCCGCACCATCACCCCCATCGAAACTCAAACCCACCACAATAAAACCCAACCCCTCTTCTTCCACATTCTTCCACCTCGAAGCTCGCGGCTGGGCATTTGACAATGTAGGACGCTCCATCTCTTTCATTGGCAATGCTGTTTTTGTGGGAACGGCAGTCATTCAACTTGCTCGTGTGAATGGTGAGGTTACTTATTCTTTGTTCTCGCTCTTAATTTTTTGTTCACGTGCAACGAAGGAAAGAGAGGTCGACTCTGTATCAGGGTTAGAAATAAGTAATACTTAGGGTGTTAAGTAAAAGTAAGCCAACATGA
>JALLAR010000359.1:0-16692 GCA_036939335.1 Conticribra guillardii
TAGAGAGAGTAAGTTGTATCATGCATTTTATAATTTGGGGCAAAAAAAGATTCTCGCAAGCTAGAAAATTTAACTAGCGAGAACAACGGACAGACGTTTTTGGACGTCTACGACGTAGAACTACTATGATCCACTCAGGATGGAAACCCATCATAAAACTAAACATAAAATTAAACATAAACATAAAACTAAAAGTAAAACTAAAAGTAAAACTAAAAAACAGCTATCACATTGGCATTACCCTGTTGCCGTTGCCACATTGACATTGTCATTGCTGCTGTTGATTTATGATTTATGGAGACACACCCTTCATACCCATAATATGCCTTATGCACATTTGGCATAAAAACATATATTATTACTATTTTTGATGGTTTGTTTGTGAGTCATTGTCAAGTTTTGGATCAAGGCAATGAACATGATACATGATGTGGTCAAGCTGAATGATAACATATTATCAAGAGAGTATTTTTTATTCTTGTTTGCTTTTTATGCGGGGGTAGAATTCAGGAATGTCGGAAGATGGATATACCTAATTCCGAAAAGGGACAAGATGTATCTACAATCTCTAGATACTACAGTTAAAATGGGGGTATTTGAGTAGTAGGAGTACTACGCAGGAAAGTACTACTAAAGTAAAAATGAAGTTTACCCCCTTGGTCCTGCCCGCCTGCTTAGACCATGCCATACTATGCCATCCACGCGTAGCGTCACGCGAAGGAAGATAATAATATTATGCGCGCAACTGCTGTGAACTGTGCGTGAACAGAGAACAGTACGACAGTACTACAGTATCTACACACAAGGACACAAGACACAAGACACCAGACACAATCACGGCAAAAGTTTTTTCCGACCATGACACCTTCATTACTGTAGCCCATTCCCTGATAACATCACATGCATGCATTCCATTGTTGCTTCTAATAATAATACTAATAATAATATCTAGAGAGAGAGAATCCAAACTGTCAAGCAAGAGAGTTGGATATTGATAATACAACCACATACATGCAACCAATAAAAGCAAGGCAGCGAAGAGCACCAAAGCAACGAACGCCACCGATCATCAAATTTGACAATCAAGAGCACATTGCCCAATCTTGAGAGGATTCCTTCCCGAGCGATACCACCATCCTCCGCTAATAGGTACCAACTAACCCCCCGCTCCTCATTCCGCGGACGCCAACCCCGGGAAAGTTGACCCCCACAATAAATAGAAATAAATATTAATAACTCTCCACCCACCACCACCACCACCATGACACAACGATCCCCCTCCTCCGGCGGCGGCATGATTGGACTCCCCGCCAACAACCGCACCCCCGCCAGCAGCGCAACATCGGCCCCCTCAGGAATGCTCCGCGAACGAGAAGTCGTACGCAACACGGGCCGGCAGGCCATTGCGACGTTTTTGGAAACGCAAACTTGTTTTTCGGTCGTGAGAGCGAGTGGAAAAGTGGTGGTGTTTGATACGAGGATACCGATTCAGTTGGCGTTTTATGCGTTGGTGGAGCATGGTGAGTTTTGTTTTTTGATGTTGTTTTTGTTTTGGTATATTATTGTTGTTGGTGGTGGCGTGTGGCGTGTTTTGTTGGTTGATTTGTGAGTGGTTGTGATTGTGTGCGTGCGTGCGTTGATTTTTATTATTCATTGCCAGGATAGAGGCCGTCTTGTTGTGTAGGAAGAAACAGTGTTGTGGGGGGAGGAACACATTGTGCCTTTGTCTCGTTGGAAGCACGGTGCTGTGACACATGCTTGGCGGGGGGGCACACGTTAGGGAGGGAAAAATAATACATGCCTGTGATTGCAATATTCGTGAGAATAACATACTACTCATCTGGGGGTTGGGGGTGGTTATCAAAATATTTTTATTGTTTCTTGGTGCTGGCAGAGTCGTTGTTATGTGTACATAGTTTACTAGGGGAGAGCAGCACCCGCACAAGGAAGAAAATTAATAGAAATCCATTGCTGAATGGTCCATTGTGATTCTTGAAAGTTCAATCCTTGGATTGGTTGTGCAGACTTTGGGACTGGAGAGGGGGGCAACTTGAAAATTGGCTCGCAGGACAAGAGTTCATATATTGAGCTTGGCTGTTGGGTGTGGATGGATTCCATCTTTTATAAAACAATTGTGTGCCTTGGACTCTTTGGATGTATTTTTGTATGGGAATTGTTGGGGGAGGTAAATTCGCCTGTTTATTTCGCATGAGCAATTTCTTTTTTGTTCATGAAGGGGGTCCTCCTCTTAACAATAATAGGAGATGCCCATTAGATACCCCATTGCATTGGGGAGAGGGGGCGGACGGGATGAGCACATTATAAAACAATCATGGTAGAACTACCGAAAAGAGAGGACGAACAGTGCGGCTTAGTCAGTGATTGATGCAGCTGGCTTGTGTTTGTGATGTTTTTTTTGTCAGCTTTACTCGAACATTTCATCCTTTTCATTTTTGTAGTATACTTTCATCCGATGACTATTCTAACACTGTTGTGCACTTGACACTGCCATACAATCAACTCAGATATGCAAGCAGCCCCCCTGTGGGACCCTAAACAATGCCAGTTCGTAGGAATACTTACTGTGACTGATTTTATCGATGTCCTACGTTACTACCGTCAGACCGGAGCCGATGTGAGCACATTGGCAACACGCAGTATTGCAGACATTCTGACCGATGAAGGAATTTTGAGTACGGTTTTGAAGAAGAGCATTCCCCGACGATATGCATCTGTCAAGGCTTCTGGGGAAAATAGAGATGGTGTGGATCAACACTCTTCCTTCCTTGCGGTGGATGCAGATGCAACTCTGGATAGGGCATGTCATTTGTTGCATGATCAGTGTCTTGACTTTTTGCCCGTCATGCTCCCTGCGGATATGCGTGTCCTCGCTACCATCACTTACACATGTATATTGGAATTCTTGGTGAGTAACTTTCGCGAGCAAAGGCGGCTGTTCGACGATACCATCTACGACTTGGGAATTGGTACCTATGGGGAGGAAATGGTTGTTGCGTATCCACGGCAAACGCTGCATGAAGTTCTGCACACACTGCACCTCCATGGACTGAGTGCTGTCCCTGTTGTCGATGAGCAAACCAAAAAGATTCAAGGGGTCTACTCAAGGAGTGACATTACCTTTCTAACCAAGGCAAGTGATGCGGAAGACGCTGTATCAAATTTGAATTTGACGCTGGATGTTCTCATGGCGCAGCAAAGAACGGATGTTACCACGCCAGATGCTTTGCACACTTGTTCTACTCGACACACATTACAAAGTGTCTTTGAATACTTTGCACAATGGAAGTTCAACCGGTTGATTGTTGTAGATGAGGAGGAGAGAGTTGTGGGGGTTGTGAGTGCAAGGGATCTAGTTGCCTACTTTTTGTAATTGTTGGTAGGAAAAGCGTATAATGAAATCCTGAACAATTTAATTGGGGTGCCAACAATGATAAATAATTTGGAGGGGGCAAAAAGGAGACGTGGGTGAGAAAAGGGATCTCACAGTTTTTCCAAACAGAATGGTTAAGTTGTTAGAGGCTCATGCTGTGCGAGGGATTTTGGGAATGAAGTGGTGTATCTTCCTTCAGAATAAGAAGATCAGAAGTGGGAAAGTATGCGCTACGAATGTATCATTATGTTTATGGTAGTTATGCAAGAAGTTATGAGCAGTTCTCTAGAGTGCTGGATTTATAAATATATTATGATGTGATATCACAGTGAAATCATATAATATGTGCTAAGGCAAATCGGTTACATTACTGCACTTCTATAATCATTTTGGTTCTTAGTTTATTTTCTTGTTGGTTAGCTGACTGATGAGATGTCCTCTCCTGTTAGCTGCTAGTATTTGTTTTGTTTTGTTTTGTTGGCAACAGATACAGGACATACACAGACAAACAAACATTTCACTTAGTTGTAGAAGTCCTGGGGACTTTTCAAAAAGTCCCTGAAACGGTCATATGAATATGGTCCCCACATTCTCGGGGACATGGCTACTTTTAGGGACCAGAACTTTTTTGTTTTTTTTGTCACCGAAGGACAAATTTTGACGTACTAGCAATTATTTTTTTAGTTAGTAGAGTCCCGGAAGGATGATAAAAAGGTGAAGTCCCGGGCAAGAGGACCAGTTTTTGTGGGGACTTTTTTGTAGTCCCCGAAAAGTCACAAAATTCTGAGCATTTTGGGACTTCTCCAACTAAGACTAAGACATTTCACAGAACTTTTGTTTTTGTGAGCCAGCCATCTTTTTAGAAGCTTGGATTGATCATTGCGTGCATTTTTTCTCTCCGTTTCTCTTCACAAATTTACATCATATTGTAAAAACTAAAATAAATGCTGGTGCCTGAGGGTGTCTGTGTCCGAAGAAGTTGGAGCAGGCCACTTTTCATCACATATTACACCTACAGCTAGATCAAGCGTTTCAACAAAAAAACAAAAACCAAAATGAGTCTGATGCTGATGGTGACAGCAATGATATTGCAATATTGATATTGGTGCCAATATAAACATCTAAATCTTTTAGACAACCACATTTGATGTGATTGTTATTGTTATTGTTCTCCTATACTCAAGCTGAGTATGCCTAATATCCCCTGACTCATTTGGCCACCTCCCTCTACATTACCTTGACTGCACTCACTGCACATCTCTCATTTTGTTTTGCTGCTGCACATCTGCTTAAAATATAGTGATATTGCAGCTCTCAATCTTAATGTTGCATCTGCTTTGCCATGGTGGTGGAATTGGAATAGAAATGATCACTCAACTAATAATAGCAGTATTGGTAGCTACAATTGATGCTTCTACTGCTGGCCAGAAAGAATTCCCAATCAATGTTGATGCTGATTGTCACTTTGAGGAGGAAAGAACTGTATGTATGGATGCATGATCTCAACTATCATCAATAGATGATGTTAAGTTGAGGAAGAATGGGAACGCACATACACATGCAAAAATGTCAGATTCAGATTACAAACTAGAGTGCAGATTTGTGTTTGTGTTTGCAGACCGCCAAGGCCAAGGGCCAAGCAAGATAGACACCACCACCTAATGCATGGTTTCTCTCATATATGATAGATATCATAGATAGATGATGTTATTGATGGTGGTTGAGTGAGATGTTTGATGTTTTGGTAGTTCTATATTGTATGTTGATAGAATGCAGTTGATTGAGTTATGTAGAGTAGTAATTATGTTGTAGTAGTAAGTTGATTGCTTATTGCTTGCTTGCTTGTCTCTTGGCTGGAGCTCAGTCGGCTGTCGGGTCGTCGCCCATCGCCCGTCGGTCAAAGAAACAGGACGAAGCACGAGGATTATTATGATGTGACGTGTGACGTGGCCCCGTTTTTTGCTCGTCATTCAGCGTCTTCTCATTCGCATTCCAGCCCATCCAGGCAATGACCAAAACCTAGCTACCATCCACCATAAAAAGAAATGCATGAATCTGACGGGAGAAATTATCGTCATATTATTTTGTAAATATCACATCTCAATAAATAATACTCATAATAATCGTACCAACAAACCGCCATCACGCTAAAGGATGAACAGCACCGCCAGCGTACTAAGTCCCCTACTGGACACGCTTATCAACGCAACCCAAACCATGCCGGGTTTCGGTATCCTATCCCCGCTATCGAAATTGGCTTCCCTCGTCCTTCCCAGCAGCCCTCTTTCCACAGCGTCCTCCACCGGCTATTCGTCCCCGCTTCCCTCCGTCCTAGCGGCAATCTCATCCCTGTTGCATCATACGCCTCGCCCTCATCTCTTTGAGCTCGAACCCCACATTGCCACAGCGGCAGTGTTCTTTTGTCGTTTTGTCGTTATTACTGGAAGTCTCACCTCCTCGCCCGACGGACACAGTAGCGTCTTTGGCGATTCGACATGGGAATTCATCTTGAGGGTGTCCATGGCGGTGATTTTGGGAGGGATGGCATTTTTGAGAATGAATTATGATCTCATTTGTGCTTTGCATTTATGGTCTCATTTGATGCCTTGGATGGTTGGCAAGTTTGTGCAGTATGGAGTGAAAAAAGGGAGTAACAACAACAACAACAACAAAAAGAATAAAAACAGCAAAAATAAAAAGGCGGGCCATTCCTCAGCGTCTCCGCCACCTTCCTTGACAATGTCTATTGGAGTATCCACAATCATTCTCTTTAGTGTTCCTTTCTGCCTTCTTTTATGCCGACTGCTCTCCAACCCTTCCATGCTTTCAACATGCCACCATGTGTTGCCCCAACCACTCCTGAAGCTACTGCTGCCCATCACCGAACCTATTGTAACCAAACTTAATGAGCTATTAAATTACATGTTCCCCATTCAGGAATTAACGGCCTCTTATGAAATTGTCACTTCATTTGTTTCGGATCAAACATTACTTCATGATATGATGAAGCATTTGTTGTTTGTCACTTTTCATATTCAAATGGTGAGTGGTTTTGCTACTTATCAGCTTGCATTATTTGTTGTATGCATGTTCGTTAATTGTTCATGGGTGAAGCGAGACGAGTTCATGAGAGTTTGCGTCGTCATTTTCAATCTTTGAGAAATCATTCCGAATGAAATAAAAAAACTCAAAATTGTGCTTTTTCATCGCTTTTTTCACAGGGAATGGGTCACGTTGGAATTGCATTCTTGACTAGTGAACAAAGGAGAAAGAACATGTTGATTAGAATGGATGTTGATAATCCAAAACCAAAAGGTGATAAGAAAAAGAGCAACAACACTGAGAACGGAGATGGCCACAAAACCGAAAAGGATAAAAACTTTGATCCATCGCGCAAATTCCGCCGTTCTGCGCCTACATTCATCCTCTTGTCCGTCCTGCCCTACATGTTTCAAATCATTCTCTTTGGCAACCTCAACAACTTCTCCTTCATGTACGTACGCAATCAAATCCATCGGTCGGTGCGGATTCAAGAGTTATTCAATCATGATGCGCATCTCACGGCACTTGCCAATGATTCGGCTAGTAGCCCGGATACGTATGCCAGTGCCATGGATACGGTGGTTACCACTGCCTATGATGTTCTGAATCGCAAGTTATTCAGTTTGCCCAAACTTATTATCCTACCAGGAGTCATCTCTCGCCAGCCATCCCTATTGATTAAGATCTTCCCCTTCATTTTTTTGACAGACATGATGAAAGGACGCATTGTTGCCTCGGTGACGGATAGGGTGGAGAAGTTTCAAAGGGAGGCTATGGATATCAACTCTGTGAGGCAAAAGGTAGAACAGTTTGATTTGAAGAATGCAGAATTATTGAGACGTTCGGGTTTGGGGGCTACAAAGTTTACTGAGAGGAGGTGGGATGAATTGACTGTGGACTATCAGGCCAAGATGGCTGCTCGAGACTTGTTGACAAGAACTCGTGGGTAAGTCAAGTTTTTCCATGATTTTCATTCGATTTTTTATCATGCATGATCTAATTCATTTGTTGTTTCTGTCATTTTATTTTAGCTTCTATCTATGGTTACAGCGTAATTTCGTGTTTGTTGTTCTCATCGACTGTGCATTGGCCAAATTATTAGCTCAAGGTGTGTATGGAATATCGTAGTTGTAATTATTTTTCTATTGCCATTTATATCCTAAGTTGATTTCTTATGCAATCTCACACCTCAACTAAACCTGTGAACACACATACAATTCCATTGATTTTGAAAGGGAGTATTATTGTATCCGAGATTTTCGTGTTTACCCGTGCCATTGAGGATGTTATTGATTTGCTTCTCATTCGTAGCCGGAGTGAGAGCGAGTTAGCGACGCTGATGACCCAGGTTGACAAGCTCAGGGCATTAGATAGGTGAGTGTATCGTTTCAGGAGATACATTTATTATTCATTGCATTGCTGAAATCTGACTTAAATTCTTGGTTGGTGTTCACTTTTTCTGATGATCAGAGTCTGGAATAAAAGCAAGGAGGCGAATGTGTTGCCTTGCCGTGTTGCGAACAAAACCGATGATGTTGGTGTAGAAGGAGGCATTGTATTGAACAATTTACAGTACTCTCGGGGCACTGCCACTGTATCAGTTGAGCATTTGGTGCTTGAATCAGGAATCTATGCAGTCACAGGAGCGAATGGAAGCGGAAAAAGTACTTTGTTTCGATTATTGATGGCGTGTGGTTCTAATGAGAGACCGATTGATTTGCATGAAAGTATTGTACTTGCCACTCCCATGCATCTATGGGACTTATCAGATCAGTTGGTCTTACCAAAAGATTCATGCAAGGTACCAGATGAGGGGTGTGAGGTCATTGTGAAAGGAGATAGCGAAAATAGTGAAGGGGCGAGTACTACTATTGACAAAGCGACTACTGGCGAGTTTGTGGAAGAAATACCTGTGACCTCAATTATTCTACCTTCTTCTGACGTTGTAGAAATCAGTCAAACTTTCTACTGGCCTCTTTACACAAAACCGATTGACTGGATTTATGAGAAGCATATTACCTCTGATATGAGTGAAAGTGAGAGGAAAGAATGTGTTCTCAGAGTTGCAACAGCGCTGCAATCACTGGCATTTGCGCAATCTCAGGATGGTACCAATGCAGCAGGTGTTGATGAAGGAAAATCATCAGACGAAGTTGTCGATGAAAATAATGATGCAACTTTGGATGCACTCATGAAGGAATTGCAGGAAGAGAAGGAGGATTGGTTTAGCGAACTGTCTGGAGGGCAAAAATCAAAGGTGGAGTTGGTTCGTAAGGTATTTTTGAGGGAAGCTTGCCCGAGTGTTCTTCTTGTTGACGAGACAATGGCTCCTTTGGACCCAACCAGCAAGAGCCAGGTCATGTCCCAAATCAAATCATTTTGCCATAGCAGTGTGGTGCTTGTAATTTACCACACTGATGTTGGAAGAGGGCTTACTGGGGATGATGATGGGGAATTAGAAGAATGTGTTCCAAGCAATGACTTTTTTGACCATAATTTGCATGTTCAAAATAAGCATTTAATGACTCGGCCAGTGTGTTAAGATTTGCAAACTGCTCTTGGTGCAGTAAAATAAGTTACTACAATTTGTTTTGCTTCAGTGAAAATATTTAACAATCGCCTTCTTTGCTGGTTCTGGTCCACTCTGATTGCCAACTGATGAATTTGGACGTATTGTGAAATTCGACCAGAGTTTAAAGTGCAGGCAAACTTGCAGTATCTACCGTATAGGTCGTTGAACTAAAGAATAAATCATCATCGTTATTATTAATTTAATTTAATACTATCAATAAAAGATGCTGTTGCGTAAAAACCGGAAGCACAGCTCTCGTGCAATTGATGCAGCAATTGAGGCAGCCACCACCCCCATTGAACCTTCACGAGTCATGACTCCCCCTTCATATCATTCCCCCAGAGACACACCAACCATTGAAATGGTTGGCCCTGATGGGAATTTGATAGTTCGCAAATGCAAGGCGAACCTGCGCCACGCAACAGCGATGCAAATTCTGATGGGGCACATGGATCCGCCCGAGGAGAATTGGGCAGACAATTCGGACGCTGACCCTGGTCTTCTTCATACAGGCGATGCTGACGATCAGGACGAGGAGGATAACTGCCCACCCTTGCAGTCGAGAGATTGCAATGTATGCACCTCGGTCAATGAATCCAAAACTCATCGCCTTTGAGCACTCAGCACAATCTACCTTTGCAGATGCAACATTTTAAAGATAAGGAGATGTCAATAATATGAATAATGACAGGAGAGAGTCAATAGTTCCAATCCAATTAGTTGGTGCCAAGTGGACATCTGAAGAAAATTGATTCCAAGTAAACTAAATGGTTATTTTCTAAAAGCAACTTACTTGTTTTGCAGTGACTCTAATCATGTTTTTTAAGAAGTGTGCTTGTTTCACTGAAATTATAGAACACATATGGAGGATGGAACCTACACACTTACTAGTATACTAAATGTTGGAAACGAAACCATATTATTAAGTAAAACAAATATTATTCAGGAGTGTCATTTTAAAGCCATGTTAATCATTTCCACAGCTTGAAATGAAGTCAAATTGGTGGCTTAATTCCACCAAGCGTCATGAAAAAGTATATTCAGTGCCGGGATCTGCTGCGGCTACCTCGTCTCTTTGTAGAAGAGGATGATTCCTTGCCCCGGCGACTGCCTTTGCTCCTTTTGCGGCGTCGACTGCCCCTCTCTCTTTCCCTGCTCCTGCTCCTCCCACCTCTACCACTAGAATCCTTCCCTTCTCTTTTTTTCGAAGAAGATGCGCGATCGACAGCATTATCAATTGGACTGCGGCTCCGACTACGACTTCTCCCACTCTTAACCTGTGGAGGAAAATTTCCACTTTCCTCATTAGCTCTACGACCTGGAGAGCCTCCAACATCATGCTGACGAGAACGACTGCGACTCCTACTTTTACTATGGTAGTGACGAGAAGAATGCCGAGAAGAGCGATCGCGATCCCATTCTTCGCCACTTCCTCTACGTCTATCATCACCTCGACCACTGTCACCTCGACCGCTACCTCCATATCTCCTCCTATCATCATTCCTATCTCGTCCACGATTTCTATCCCTGTCCTTGCCACGATCCCTTCCGCGACTGTAACTGCGAGAGCGACTTCGACTGTAGCTACGACTGCGATATTCACGGTCTCGACCACGACGATAGGACGGGCTACGACTGTATGAACGCTTTTTCCCCCATCCACCTCCGCCTCCGCCACCACCTCCCATATCCCCACCCCAACCATATCCATCTCCTCTACGACGTTCCATATCGTGTGGATGTCCGTATCCAGGTCCACCCATGGGCGGTGGCATAAAAGGTCCTGGCCCTGGTCCTGGTCCAAGCCCTGGACCATAAATGCTGTCTGGTGGTGGACCCATGTTCATCGGTGCCAAATTAGGATTGCAAGTGCACCAGCGTGGGCGGTATCCGCAGTTCCCGCACCTGTCTGTCGCAACTGCAGGTGCACGCCCTTTACTTGATTTCCCAGTCCCTGCTGAGTTACTTTCGGCCACTTTTAATATACGTCCATTCATTTCATGCGTTCGGCCGGCTTCCAGCGCTGCTTTCGCAAACTCCTCAGGCATTGTAACAAAGCCAAATCCGCGCGAATTACCGGTATCCCGCTCAGTTGGAATATGACACTCTAGCACACTATCTTTTCCATACAAATTAGTGAAGAAATCATAGAGCTCGTTGGGAAGCGTTTGGTATGAAAGGTTCCCAATGTGTAATTTAACAGCGGGAGGTCGATCACCTTTTTTGGACTGACGGCGATCACGTTTGCTACTGCTCCCATTTCCTTGCCCTTCCTTCTTTGGAGATGAAGCGCTGTTAGATTTGCTAGCATCACTTGCCTGGGATTCATTTGCTGTCACTGGTTCAGTCTCCATTTCAGTTGAAGTCGCAACAGGCTGGCTATCAATCTTTGCTGAGATATCATTTGATGCCACAAGAGTGCATCCAAGATGTTCCAGTTGTTGTTTCACTTTGTCGAGGAAAACATCATCAGAAGCCATAGCATCCAACGAGCTTTGAAGTGAGCGCACATGCCCATCATAGAGTGTGAGGACACAACTATCTGGTGCCATAGCATAATAGCGCAGTTCCACTTCCATGGTGCTGTTGTAAGCGTATGTGTCAAAAAATGATTGCCACCCAATAACAACACTCGAATTTTCACCCCCTCCATCAGCTGACATGGAATTCCCATCATTACCGCTCACGTAATTCAGCCCTCCCGAGGAAGCCTTCGTCCACAGTTGAACACTATTGAAATGATCTTTCAAACAAGAATTAAGGCTCTGAAGGAGTTTTTCAAGTTTCCTAGTGAAGAGGAAGCTAAGATACATGCGAACACAAGTTTGGCAGTTTTTGTCGAGAACTGCTCCAATCAGGGGGTGCACGCCATTTGGAGATTGGGAATTCGCAGACTTTTGAAACCATTCCAAGACTCTTTCATGAGGAAGTGTCGCAACAACTGCCACGGCAATTAGATTCGGATCAATCTTTCCGTTATTGAACGCACTAAATGTAACTCTTTTTCCTTTTCTCAGTATGTCCAAGGATTCATTATTATTCATGAGAGCTTTCCCAAGCATAGTAAGCCTCTGTTCGGTCCACCATGATTTAAGTGAGTCAGCATCAGATGATTCAAATACAAGGTAAGAAGATGGAATACCACCATTATCCGCGACTGGCTCATAATCTGCAGGAGGAGAAACACAACCAACACCGTCCACCAATGCCCAAGCAATCCGCACTTTGTCAAATGGGTTGGTCATGCGAGCAAAACCATATTGCATAATGAAACTTTCATTACTCAAAGATCCATAATCGCGGTAAATCTGAACGTGCTTTTTCGATCGTGTGTTTGTCAACACATTCAAGCGATTCATTATTGCATCTTCTTCATCAGAATGTTCATTGGCATCGCTTTCGTCCATTCTATTCGATGATTTCTGCATTGACACATTCCATTGCACCTGGGCCGCTTCGTCCTCGTGATTGAGCATGTCCAAGAACGGAATCATCACACCACAAGAATCCCATACATTCGCGGGACTCGCAGAATCTGACCAAATCCATGCAGGCAACGATGTTGTTGCGAAAACACGCGATTCGTAAACTGCAGCTGCCCACACCCAACGTTCCCAAGTAATCATTCCAGGTGAAAAAATGGAGGGGAACCGCCGTAACAATCCTGCATCCATCAAAGCCATCAACTCTGAAGACAGTTGCATAGTACGCGCTGCCACCTTTTGCAATGATGGCATGCCAGGAATGCATCCCGCAAGAAGTGCCAGTTCGTTTCGTTTCCAGCAAATTGGAAGGCAAACAGACGAAGGGAGCGTCCTAGCATATGGAGCAAATGTTGCAGGTGCACCATCAGGTGGAACTGGCCTGTCACTAGTCAAATCCGAAGTCGAAGAAGCGACAAGAGGGGTTTGCTCATTCGCAAAACGCTGGTGGATGAGAAAGGCTAAGTATGGTGCCCGATATGAAATCGACCCTAACATCGCCAACTTATTCGGTAAATCAAGACCATCGCCTCGTTCTTCTGCCTCTATTGCCATCCGTTCGGCTTTGACCAATGCCGTCTCCACCTTCTTCCTCTCCTGCAAAATTTTAACAAGCAATTGCGTCCCACTATTTTGCTGGATTTTCTCTGCTTGGTGCTTTTCCAGCTTGCTCGTGACACCAAATACATCCCAGAAGCCAGAATGGTTCGATTGATTACAGCACGCTAAAAGAGCCTGCCCGGCGTCACTCGCTGCAATCAAATCTGGTGAAACCATAGCAGAAGGAGGAACTGACAACGCCACTTCATCTTTCTTGAAATCTCTCACTGTACGAACCTGACACCCAATGGAGCGATCATACATTGCCCTATCTGATTGATTATCAATGGCACCACAACGTACCTCCGATGGGGGGTTGGACCCACCCCCAGATCCACCAGCGCTGCCATCTCCTCCAGATCCGGGCACGGGCTTTGGGGCCTCATACGTTAAAATGGGTGCATTGCGTGTGCCATCGGTGGCTTCCCCGTTGACGATGCAAATGGCGCCATGGGCGGTGATCCCTGCTTGTTTGGTCGCCCATTTGCGGAAGCGAACAAGTCGGTATTTCAGGGCCATGGCACCGCCCTCCGGTGCATCTCCGTTAATGATTTCTTTGTAGGGCATGTTGGTTTGTTTGGATTTGCTGTTGCTTGGCATTGCCTTTGTTAAAATAATATGGGTAGTTGTTGTAAGATATTTAAAGATGCAGCTGTGTAAGATTTCTTTTGCGTTTCCCCCTTCATTAGAGAAGGCGTATTGAAATAGAAGTGAAAGGAAAGGAATGGTGAGTTTATGTTTTGGTTTTCTCTGCTTCGCAAAGAATGTGGAGCCTTGCGGTGTATACCAAAAGAACATACCTATCGCCAGGTGAAGATTGAAATAGCAATGATTAAGACAAGGGTTTATCTTTGACGATGCACTGTACTGGCCCCTGAAAACTCTCAGTATGGTGGTGGCGCTTTTCTAAAGAGGAAGCTGTGTGTGGTTACGTTGTATTTTTATGCAAGATAGATAATTGTCAGTTGTCAGTGAGTTCGTAACAAAGATTTCAGGTCTTCTTGTAGATAAATAAAATAAAAATGAGGTACGATGTAGCAAATTTCTAGCGCTTTCATTTCAATTGGTCATTGTACAGAGTAGTTTTGCATGGTATGGTTTGACAAAATTCAGTGAACTCCCCTATCCGCCCTCATTCTGGCCGGGGAGAGAAGGACGAGAAAGCAGGCATGAGCAAATCAATAATAGATATTGATAATTGAAATTCACTTTAGGCTAGACGCAAAAGAATATATTTCTTTGATCTTGGCACTGGAATTATAATATGCTGCCGAAAAGGCTCAAAAATGAAGGTCTTGACAGCGAACTCATCAATCGTCACATGGTCGTCTAACAGTTGCACGAAAACAGAGAACAAGCAATGACACATACTACGGCAAACAGAAATAGTGCAAAAAGCTTGACCGTGAAATTGACAACAGAAGCATACGAGTAAATAATAAATAATTAAACAAAGCATGCACAACCAACCGCCAACGACTACCCGCAGCCCATCAGAGATGCGCGCACGCACTGCGTTCTCACACATGTCAGCCTCGTGCACCGTCATTAAATGTTAATCCGAGCATGTCCGAGCGGGTCAAAGGATCTTACCACGATGGTAAACGGAAGAGCGTACCTATAGTACTAGAGTGCGGTAGATAATGAGTGTTATGAATAGGTTGCGTGTGTTCCTGTTCCGCTATCCAAACCACACAAGTCTGCATGCGGCTCTCATTGAGGAGGCTGTTCAGCGAAGGGGGGGGGATGATTAATGAGACGGATGACGCGGGCGGATGTCGGATGTCCAGATTTTTCTTTGCCGTGTCGTTCGTGCGTGAGCTCTTGACAACTGCAAAGACGGCGAAGGAAGGTTTTGCATGGAGGAATTAATAATAAACACTCGTTGATACCTAATGAAGTAAAAGATTGCGAGAAATTGGACCAGTCCGTCTGTCCCTGGCTGGGTCGAGTGTCTCTCTTTTTATGCTTACCTAGATACCATACTATGAGGACAGATGAGGACCAGATCATTCTGGCTGTGGACATGATGTGATTGGGTAACTCTAACACCAGAGAAAGTGACGAGGATAGAGATGGGTACAAAAATTACATCAAACATGGATTGCAAGAAATCAACTTCAACGAATTTACCACTTGCTAGTGCTATGAAATTCAAGCTTCGCCTCTGTATCTAATGCAAAGGCAAAGATGCCCACACCCACATGTGTTGGCAGAAATTACGCCATATATTGCCACGAGAAGTAGCTAGAGTTTTGTGTGTGCATGATGAATGAAAGAGGAAATTCAGTGAAATTCATGTGCCAAGAGAAATTCGTCACCATCACCTAACACTAACACTGAATAACAGTAACAGCAGAACTGAGAGTGCAGCTTGTATGCAATGATCAAAGAAATTTTGCATGTGATCATCAAGAAGTACCAAACATAAAATTCTATTTGGATTCAGGTTTGAGTGATCAATTGAAGATGAAGGGGTGGTGAGCAGTTTAAGATTGCATATGTTTGTTTGACTTTGGAAGACATTTGAGCTGACTGCAACTGCAAATTGTCTCTGGATAAAGATTCATGTTCTAAGTCTAAGACAAGAATGTTGTTACTCTCATTGATCAAGAAAATAGTTACAAAAACTCCATCTGGTATTCAGTATTGTTGCCATAGAATAGTAAGTAATGCATGTCCGCCCGATCATAAACCCAGTTGTCATCACAAAAAAGTTCCTGGTACATGAGGTGATAAAAACAATATTCCTCATTTGTCCCAATAATAAAAGGAAAACATTTTATTATTGTTATTGTTTTCTGTTTACTTTCAACATTAATGTTCTGGGTGATGTCTTGACTAAAAAAACATTTCAACATTTCTATTGAAACCTGCTTTATTACTAGCAAATAATTCTTTTTTTGCACATCTACTGGAGGAAATTGTAATGTCTAGGTTACCTGTAAGTATGGAAGTCATCTCATGTCATTGTCCTCGTCATGATGTGTTCTCAGCCTCAGTTGAAAACCACCAAAACAGCACAAGTCATAGAAATTTCCCACAATGTTTGTCTGTTCAGTGAATTTTTGGGCAAGTAAAATGGGGACATCCTGACTAATGACTAAGCTGACACTGATATTGGATAGTAAAGTCACCCACCTCCTATGAATTGAAGTCAAGCAAATTAGTCCAAGATATCAATGTAGTATGATACATCATTGCCATTTTTGAAAATATTGTATGATGGACTGAAATTGAAAAGTGCATTTCTTGTGTTTGGGCCCTTCTTCTTTTCTATCGGTGCCATACTACTTCTCTCAGAGTATTAGTTGTTAGTAGTTAGTAGTTACAAGAAGTAGCAGTGCCATATATGATCAGATAAACAATTGTAGTATCCTCTCTCTAGAGAGAGCACTTGCTCCAAGGCCTTCACCTTAAAATTGAAATATTAAAGAGTCTTGACAAAACAGATATCATCAACATTTCTATGTCATGTATTTGCTTTGATCATGTATTAGTTCTAACTTTTGACTTCTTGCCAAAGACAAGGATGGTGATCAACCTTTCATTCTGGAAGACCCGGGACCGGCGGGGGTGTACGTATCGTACTATGTACATACCTC
>JALLAR010000360.1:0-16677 GCA_036939335.1 Conticribra guillardii
GTCGCGCGAGCTCGAGGTTTGATAAATATGGACAGATATTTTGTACATACGGGTAATTGTATGGGTACTTACGTACGTGCGGCCCGTCCAGGGTAGGTGGCTCCAAAAAGGAACAGGTTCGTCAATGAAATAGGAGTACTGTAGTAGTAGATAGTAGGAGTTTGCGTGGGTCGTTGGTTTATCTATCTCACATGGTGGCGGCCGGCCGTTGGTGGATTCAGAAGGATATTATTTTGTATCGGACGTATTACTAGGAATAGTATTTGAGGCGGACTTGGACGAAACTAAATAATATTACGAGTACGATAGTACCTAGTACCATACCTATTTTTTAGATAGTATCGTACTAGTGATAACTACTACTTACACGCTCTCACAAATAATCTTCCACTTCCATGTCTCATTTTTTCATCACCAAATGAATGTAGATTGACGACGCCAGCCATCAGCCATGGAGCAACAGCCTGTCAATAGTAGCCGCAATGACACCAAAAGGCGCCCCCGCCGTGAATCTCAACGACGATGCGGTCCTTCACTATGGTCCATTTTCATCGTCACGTGCGTCATTTTTTGCACCGTCATGTTTCGAATGTCGTGGGAACTGACGACAAATAATAATAATTCGAATAGCATTGACGGTACTAGTAGCAACAACAAACTATCCATGTTGAATAATTTTGCTGGGACAGTTCGACCAGCGAAGGTAGTACTAGCGAAGGATGCAAAAGAGGATGCACTTCGAAAGTCTACTTTGAAACAATCAATTCTCGATGCCAAAATTGAGAGCGAACGTCAATTGACACTCGACAACAAAAACAATGACAATCAACATGGCTCAGAACCACCACCACTAAATCGACTAATTGATAGATCCATCCGTGTCGAGGTACCCGACAAGGAACGAACATTGGCATTTGTCCACATTGGGAAATCGGGTGGAAGTACCATTTCCCTCCTTCTTCGCAACGGATGCATGACCAGTGTGGATGGCATTGCGTGCGAAGAGCACCGATGGGAAAAGTTTCCTGGTCCAGCGGGTGAAACTGAAACTATAGCTTCGCAGCGAATACAATTCTATCGTGAGTATGCAATTATTTACATTGAAATATTAATGCCTCTCTTTATCTTATTTTTGTTCCTCGCAAATCATTTAATATTTTTTTACATCTGGTATTGTATTGTACTTTCTATTATTTTGATTCCTCCATATCTTCATTCTCTGACGCACGATCATCATTCATCATTCAGTACACACTCCCCATGCCGAAAGTGGCAAACTGGCAGAATATTACAATCGCATCACTTCCGTAGTCGTCGTAGCACGAGATCCGCTCGAACGCTTCGTTTCCGCATTTTTATGCCGTCATCCCAAAAACATTGATGCCACTCGATTGCGCAACAAAAGAGCACGGAACGAGGCATTCTCGAGGGGGAAACCGGAACCCATTTGGGCCAAAGTTATTTGGGGCAATAAGAGCCCCGAAGAAAATGAAGAGCAGCGTGCAGCGTTTACGGGATGTTATCCGAATATGGAGGAATTTGCGTTTTGTGCGGATCAGCATCCTATTGGTAATCATGTTTATAATACGACAATATCGTGGTCTCATCGTAACAAAATTCTTTCGAGGGGTGTTAGTTTCGTTTGTAACGAAGTTTGTCGAGATATTGCATTACAAAAGAGTGAATTTGTTCATCATGCACGATGGGGTTACCAATCGTTTTGTGAGTAGTCTTGGAAATTTGAGTGCAATCGATATGTACATGTTTTCTCTCTTTTCTTATCGTCGTCAAGAATTAAATTTCATCTCATGTTCCAACCTTTGCATCGGCCATTTTTCTACTATCATCCAGTGCAACCGCTGCCACCCAGCAAAGAAGTGTTTGTCATTCGCACTAAAAAATTATGGGAAGATTGGGTCGTTGTCAACAACATGCTTGGGTCGAAATATGATGTTGCCATTCCAGATAAAGAATCGGAAGCACACGTGGTGAATGCACGAGGGGCGCTTCCCGTCAGCAGCAATTTGAGTGATGCTGGGAGAAAAATTATTTGCCAGTTTCTAGTAGATGAAATAAGTATTTATATTGATTTGTTGAATAGGGCAACCAACTTATCGGATGATGATGTTTTGTCGAGCTTGGAGGGGTTAAAGAAAAATTGCCCAGATGTGATGGACTCTTTGGCTGCAAATAAGCTGGAGTAAGAAGGATACTCTAGCCCTATTGGGGAACTTTGGCATGTCTCGAGCAATTTTCTTTGCATTCTACAACAAAATAGTGTAACGGCACAGCAACGACAAAGATAATTCCGGCGAAAGTATTCTTGTTGACATTAATGCACAAATGACTTAGTTTCAATGTATTATTTAAATACATTATCCAAAACAAAATTATTTGTAACAAACACCTTCACACAAACCAACATGTCATACCGTACAACTTGAAAACACCTTCACACAAACCAACATCGTGTCAGCCTAAATGTTCCTTCTGGCGGCAACCCTTGTCTTATACAAATTTGGCCACTGTATTGCAAGCTACGCCACGCCTCCATTCTTCGACTAGATAATTCACTTTATCCATTCTCTTTCCTTCCATGTGCGTCTTTTTCCACTCAAAAGCAACAATGAAAAAAACGTTCCCACCCAAGATAGATCTCCTAATATCCCTGCCTCCACAACCGGGCAACATCTTGACACTCCTCACGAGCATTCACGATTTCGCAATGCATTTTGATCTGTCTCCTCATTTTCCGTTCCTCCTCTTGCTGTTTTGCCTTTTCAATCTTTTCGACCTCCCTCTGTTTCTTCTCCTCGTCTCTCACTTGCACTCGTTTCTTTATCGAATCTTTTACACTTGAAATGGCCACGGTGGCCCTTGAATTTTTGAGAAAGGTGGAAATGACATCGCCGGTATCGCCCAATGTTTCGAGTATCACTTCGGAAGCACATGCCATCAATGCTGATGGTGGCCGGTGTTGGTATTTTTGTTCTTCGGGTTCACGTTGGAAATCTTTAGTGAAGGTCGATAGAGATGAAATGGTGCTACTTTCATCCTCTGACATGTAGGTGCTATCTTCGTCAGATACTAGTGATTTCGTGTCGTATTGGGAGTCCATGGTTGGAGATGATCGGGTAGTTGGTACGCAGTGCGGTGTGATTGCTATTGAATTGGGCTTTGGGTTAAATTTGAAGAAATTCCTCTATTCAGTGGAAACAAATAATGGTAATGATGATAATAATTAGTGTTGGTTCCTTCGATAGGTGGAAGGAAAGCTATGTATGAGCAAGTTTGTTGGGGTGATTGTATTGATTGGAATTTATTTTTTGATGCCTCAATCATGAACAAAGATTATTAAGACATAAAGCCCCGCCTACATCACAACATCGTGCAAGAAAGGTTTGTGAAGGCAGTGAAGGCGCGGTTGGATGGAATCAGAGAGTGCCTCTTGTTGGAATGCATAGAGGAAGGTCTGGGGATGTTTTCTTGTGACTTTGCAGTGATTTTGTGAGAGATTTCTTTTTTACAAGCCCGACACTGGCCCAACATGAGAAATAATGATTTCTAGATATTGCACTTCGCCTAGAAAAATATTGAACGACATTGTCGAGACAGCTTAAATAAACAATAAAACAATAAGCCCTTCAATATTGCCCTGTTTATCCGATTCCACTTTCTACTGGTTCCTACGAGAAGATCAATTTTGGTGAAGCCTTGGAATGGGTGCAATTGCTTCTTTTCGAAATATTCTGTTTTTATTCTCGTGTTTTTATCAAAATATCTTGGTTCTTGGTTAGTAGATACGTCTGGCTGTCGATAATGATAGAATCCGGAATCTTAATATAAATTATTGTCCAAAATAATTCCCTCTCCACTCAATCAAGAAAAAAAATTTAAAAGCCCAACCCCAAAACTCCACGCTCAAAGAACATCACAACAACATTATTTTGTATTACATCAACACAAAAATTGCTGCCATATCATCTACAATCTACACACGACAATGATATTGATTCTCAAGCAATAATCTCTCCAATCATTTACATACTGACCGCGGCCAACCATATTTATTGTAATTTATTATTGGGTACTTCAACTTTTTTCTTCGTAAAGACGTCAACTCAATCACGTGACGTACCCCACATTCTTCCACCATGGCGCCCCCCACCGCCGACACCGACAACCAAAACAACCGCGGCCACAAATCCACCAAATCCGGCCGTGGAGGACGCGAGAAGAAAAAGCTCGAAAAGTCCAAAAAAGACGGAACAGCCAAAGATCGACACAATCCCCGCGCCTTCTCCGTCGCGAACATTGTCCGCACGCAGCGAACTCAACAAAGAAATTTGGACAGGGCGCAGAAGAAGGAGTATGTTCCGCTCAAAGATCGAAGGGCCGCGAGGGTGGAGGAAGGTCCTCCTCCTTTGGTGGCGGTGGTCGGTCCGCCCGGCGTAGGGAAGAGCACATTGATTCGCTCGCTGGTGAAACTTTACACGAATCATAATTTGACCAATCCAACGGGTCCCATTACGGTGTGCACCTCCAAAACACGCAGGATCACCTTGTTGGAATGTCCCAACACACCCACGGCAATGCTTGATGTTGCCAAAATCGCCGATCTCGTCCTTTTATGTGTCGATGCCAAATTTGGATTTGAGATGGAAACGTTTGAATTCCTCAACATGATGCAAACTCATGGATTCCCCAAAGTCATGGGAGTGTTCACCCACTTGGATCAATTCCGCACCATGAAGAATTTGCGAAAGACGAAGAAAATGTTGAAGCATCGATTTTGGACCGAGATTTATGATGGTGCAAAAATGTTTTATTTTAGTGGGCAAGTGAATGGGAAGTATCTCAAACATGAGGTTAAGCAATTGACATTGTTGTTGAGCAGGGTGAAGTATCGACCACTTGTTTGGAGGAATACACATCCATATGTGGTGGTGGATCGGCATGAGGATATTACTCATCCTGCAAAGATTGAGGAGAATGAGGGTTGCGAGAGATCTGTGGCATTTTATGGTTATGTGAGGGGAACGAATTTGAAGGAGGGAATGAAAGTGCATTTGATTGGAGTGGGAGATTATGGAATGGTGGAAATTAGTGCGTTGCCAGATCCGTGCCCAGTGTTTGATGCGGAAAAGGATTCTAAGGTCAGTAGAAAATTTGACATAGAATTTGTGAGATGTGCACTGTTAACTATATTTATTTTATTTCTGACACTTGCCGTTTCCTTCATTCATTCCTTGTTATTAGACACTGAACAAAAAAGACACCAAGCTGTATGCACCGCTATCAAATGTGGGTGCAGTGTCCTTTGACAAAGATGCTGTCTACATCGACATCGGGCGAGTCAATTACACTAAGAAAGAAAACCTAGATCGGAATGTAAATGAGGATGGCAATGACGAAGCTGAGGCGGAGGATGAAGAATCGGAGGAAGACGAATATGATTCTGATGCTCCAGCAGGTCTATTGAAAAGCTTACAGGACGTCAAGGGTGTAGATCAAAAGATGAAATACTCAACATTGCGCTTGTTTAAAGGAAGTAAAGCTGTCATGGCAGGGACTAATGATGATGACGACGATGAAGAAGGTGCGGGTAAGCTAGTAAAGAGTCAAAGGAGGCCTGCACAGGATGTTTACGAGCTTGCAGATTCTTTCCGTCGTCGCTATGATGAAGGCGAGGATGACGGGAGCAACAAAAGTGAGAGTTCTGATGATGATGATGATGACGACGAGGACTCCTCTGAAAGCGATGATGACAATGACGAAAGTGTAGATAAACAAATAAATGCTAATGACGATTCTGGAAGTGACTCTGAGAGTGACGATGATGATGATGAGGCATCAGATGACTCTGGGAGTGATGAGGAGTCAGCAGCAGAAGAAGAAAAGAAAAAGTCGTGGAAAACAAATATTGCGCAAGAAGCTGCAATGAATTACCTCCGACGAGAAAAATCATTTGCAAATTTGCAACAAATGGTGTATGGAGGGGTTCAGAATGGATCAAACTTGGTTAGTGAGGAGGAGGAGAATGCGATTGGAAATGAAGATAGCGATGGCGAGTCTTCTGATGATGAATTCTTCAAGCTCCGCGACAAGAGCAAACAGTCTTCGAAAACTTCTGGCAAAATCGGAAATGAAGGATCTACAAGTAATGATATTCAGCTTGGTGAAAATGATTCCTCTAGAAAAGTTCAAAATGCAGAGTCTGGTTTAGCTTTTGATGTGAATGCTTGGCTAGAGGAAGGAGATGACTGTTTAATTGAGAGCATTCGTGACAAGTTTGTCACTGGGAACTGGGGGACTGGGAAAGAGGGCGATGATGGCGAAGAATTTGATGCTTTTGAAGATATTGAGACGGGAGAGAAATATGGCCCAAATGGAGAAGTCGAAGAAGATGATAGTGATGATGAGCCTACAGCTGGCATGACCGATGCAGAACTTCGAGAGTTCAATGCGAAAAAGAAAGCCTCACAAAAGTCAGGGTTCGACGAAGATTATGATGAAAGCAAAAAAGGAAACCTTGGAAATCCTAATGATGAACAGGCAGAAGGAGAGTATGTTGAGGCACTGAAACGTGAAAAGGAGGCGCGATTGAAACGCAATCAAGAAGAGTTTGGTATCGATGGCGAAGCTAGCCGTCTTCGTTTTGAAGGTTTCCGTCAAGGGATCTACTGCCGTGTGCGAATTGATGGAGTCCCACCTGAGTTCATAGAATCATTTGATCCCACCATGCCAACAGTTATTGGCGGTTTGACTCCACAAGAAACGGAGCGTGGGCTGGTACGTTGCCGCTTCAAGAAGCATCGTTGGCATAAAAAGATTCTCAAGTGCAATGATCCCCTCGTCTTCAGCATTGGGTGGAGGCGTTTCCAGAGTATCCCAGTATACTCCACGGAAGATCAAAATGGAAGGTATCGTTATCTTAAGTATACTCCAGAGCATATGCATTGCCAAGCTACTTTTTACGGACCCCAGGTGCCTCCCAACACTGGTGTACTGGCCATTCAGAGGCTCACAGGAAGCATTCCTGGTTTCCGCATATCTGCCACTGGTGTTGTTCTTGAGCTTGATGCATCATCAAAGGTTGTGAAAAAACTGAAGCTTGTAGGAACGCCTACTAAGATTTACAAGAATACATCCTTCATCTCAGGAATGTTCAATAGTGATCTTGAAGTCAGTCGGTTTGAAGGTGCTAGTCTTCGCACAGTGAGTGGAGTTCGTGGACAGGTAAAGAAAGCACTGAGAGAGGGGCAGCCTGGATCTTTCCGTGCTACATTTGAAGATAAGATTCTTTTGAGTGATATTGTCTTTTGCAGGACTTGGGTCCCTGTTGAAATTAAGAAATACTACAACCCAGTCACCTCCCTCTTGTGCAAAGATGGTGTTGAAGGGTGGAGAGCAATGAAGCCTAAAGCAGTCCTTCATATTGAAACAGAGACACCAATTGAGGTTAATCCAGATTCTATTTACAAACCAATTGAACGAAAGGAACGGACATTCAATAAACTGTATGTTCCTAAGGCAATTGAAGCAGGGCTGCCATTTGCAAGCAAACACAAGGACGAGAAGAAGAAAAAGAAGAAGAGCTATGAATCCAAACGGGCTGTAAGTGTTTTCTTTGTCATATATATTGTGTATTCTTATTACTTCCATGTAGCTCACCTATTTTGCGCGTTTTTTTCTTCTATTCCAGGTGGTCATGGAAGCTGATGAAAAGAAGAAGTATTCTTTTGTCCAAGCCGTTAATACTATTCGCAACGACAAACGTGCTAAACGTAAAGAAAAGAATGCTGAACGTCGTGTCATCAAGAACAAAGAACTGGCGAAGAAAGAGGAGAAGCTTGATGCATCGCGGAAGGCGAGAAAGAGGCAGCAGCATCGGGCTGATGGAAAGATTGATGCAGCAAGGGAGCGCAAGCGCCTTCGCGGCGCATAATGTTACAACAGTGTTGTGTTTAGGACTAGAACACAAAGTATTAATTGGTACACTCACTGATTTAAATCTAATATATTAATTTTGTTAGCTCTGTGAATTAATGGTAGCTCGTTCTAAGCTGAGAGCAACATCTTGTGGAAATTCACGCAAAAGTCAAACATATAGCTAAAACTTATTAAACTCTCCAAGGCATCACCAACTCTAATGTATTTTTTTGTTCGGATTGGAAAATAGATCAGAGCTGCTCAAGACAGCTCAGGCAGTTCGGCAGATTCCATTTCATGGCATCCTGCTTCAGCATCTTCTGATCGCATGTCAGAATCCGCAAGCTTTCTTTCTTCTTGCCTCTTGCTGTACCCTAAGATATGAGACTTCAATTGTAACCAAAAAGTATGAGCCATTTAAGCACTGTAAGAGAAATGGTCAAAAAAATATTCATCAAAGTCAGGTCAAAGTGAATATTGTTGACTCGCCACAATGAAAGTCCCCAGCACAACTGTGCCATCTGATGCCATATCAAAAGTGGGAGCATGTAAAACACCATATTCATATTCATATCATTCTTGCAAAGTGTATTGATGAGTATTCCCCATGGCCATAGTTTTGCAAGTACAATTGAAAATTCCAGTCGCCTGAAATTGGGTCTCCTCTGGAAAGAAGAAAGGCCGTGATAGCCACATCCATATCATCAACTGAACACAATGCTGGAGTGCTCCCATAAATAATACATCCATTGCAGAAGCACACCTTCTGTTGTACCATAGTTTGCTAAAGACCGGGAAAACAATAAATCCCTTTGAGCTCTCTTGGTCTTGGGCTTTCTTGAGTTTTTCTTATTTTTCATTTTTCATTGCCCACTCTTCACTCTTTGGCTTTTGGGATACAATTGTGTAGCAACTTTCCTGCAATGATAGGGAGTGCAACCTTCAAAGATAATGTCAAGAACACCTCTTCCATCTCAATGTGGCTGCTCATGCGTCACACAGAGGTAGCAAAAGATGATGGTAGTTCTGAGAACTATCCTTGTCAAGTTGGAAAATGCAGAGTTGAAAATGGATGCAGCTTCATCTCCTCTGGTGCTCTTTGATTGCTTGAGGTAAGCCTGAGAAAATGACCAAGCCATTCACCAAACTAAGTTTCATCACATATCAAGTTGGTGGAGAGCAGTAGACGTGATGCAATGTGGTAAATAGATAATGATACCACAAGAAGTTAAATATCTGAACAGTACTAGGTGCGTTTGAATGCTTTTGTGAATTCCATGGTTCACATCCCTATCCCAGAGACAATTTATGAGTTAAAAAGAAACAAACAAAAGCAATGAATATGTTGTTCCATTACATATGCAATGTCTCATGGCAGAAATAACTATCATGACAAGAAAACAAGCATAGCAATAACGTCTCACATAATAAACTTACAAAATATAATTGGAACTGCAATCAAAGATGATGTAAGATTCAGGTTCAAATTAGTAGTATGAGCCCTGACCGTCCCTACGTAGAAAAATGGTACCTAGTGCATTGACAGAACACAACATGGTGGGGTAAAAAGCCAACTTTGGTGGCAGACAATATTTTTTTACAAAACTCCGTGCACATCTTTATCTATCACTCCCCTCCCAGTTGATATCTAGTTTCTAGTTCTGATCATAAAAAAATGTCCACCACCATTTTACCAAGGTGGCACCTAAATGAAACTCTGCCGCAACTGAATTAGGGGTGCCAAAACTGTGTATGTGGGAATTTATATGTATGCTCAGGGCTCAACAAAGATACTGTGCTGATGATCAACACTATAATTTCTATCAAAGAAATCACTGATTGTGTTTTGCTATGTAGCATCGGTCTTTGGTGAGGGTGAGGGTTCTTGTTGAAGCACATTGGCTGTTGGCTGCAACATTCTCAGCCCCCTCTCAATCCTCAACATTCCCATCTATTGTAGTCATAGGACTGTTCTTATTAGAATTTGACAACTAGCCATCACCATCATAGAAAGACATAGTTTCATAGTAGCAAATAATTGTCGCCCCTGTTGAGCAAAAAATAATACGTTTGCCTCCTACAGCCACATACTTGAACTTCTTGTACTTGTAATGAATTGGAATTGAGTAGTACATATGCAGCTGAAAGTGAAAGAAGAGACTGGTTTTGATTTTGCCAGTGAGGACTATGGACTATGGCATTGTTCTTGGTTAATAGTTTTCTAACTTGGCTGCTAATTTACAAGTACAATGATATGTGCAAGCAGTCGAAGCCACCAACATGATGCTATTTCATTCTCATGGTCGTGGACACGTCCATCGTTGTCGTTGTTGATAATAATATAATTTTCATTACAGCATGAGGGAAAAAAGAAGAAGACGAAGATAGAAAATACAAACAACGTGGATGCATGGTCGTGGTTTTCATTATGGTTGTTATTCACAAAAAGTGGTACCATGGGTGTGGGGCCTCTGTCTACTAGCACACCGCACAATGCATTTATCCAATTTTTTGGTTACTTACTACCTCTTAATAGTATTGTAGTATGTACTTTTTAAATACTATTATTTTTGTTGTCATTGCTCATCCAGAGTCCCACGTCCCACGTCCCACGGCGTCAACTGCGACTCGACTCCAACCACACTGTTTTTCGTCTGTACGTTGTTCACAGTAGTACCGATATCAGCGAGTTCCCGATCCCCCGCGTCCGCCACCGACAACGACCACCTTGAACAATACCTTCACCATGAGCTTTGCCGCCGCCAGAACTGCCATCTTTGCCGCCCGGCGCCAAGCCACCGTCGTGGGAACCCAACAAGCCAAGCGCCGAATGGGAAGTTCCGCACCTGCACCGGAATGGACTGGCATTGACAAGATCGTGAGGGATAAGTTCCCCCAGGATGACCAGCGTAAGTTCCTCGGGAATCGAGTTGTTGTTGCTGGAGGATGGTGACGCCCTGTGACTAGGGGGGTGAGGTGACGAGCAGATGAACAGTAGAGGGTGGAAATTTCGTTTCGCGTGCTTACGGCGCGTCATGGCTTGTGAGACGCTCCCCAGCGACGAAAATTCATGTGGGTGTTGTGTGTTGCCGTTGCTCCGATAGGGGGAAGGAGACTTGCCGACCCATGTCCTGGCGTGATTTCGCAACCCAAGAATAACAATCTAATTCACTGAATTATGATGATGTGGAAATGGATGGTGGCGTCATGTTGAAATTTGAAGCCTTGTCACGAATGTCCTCGAATTAATTTTCAGATATTGTTCCTCCCCCTGATTTTTCTCTCCACCCGTGGAGGAAGAATGTTTTTGAGTAATATTCAACTTATTTCTCACTTTCGGTCTTTTCCTCTCTCCCTATAAAATATGACTTTTCATTGTAACGCATTCGTCCTTCTTCCGTGGATTTTTGTTGAAACGCCCAACGCCCAATGCTACGCCCAATAATTTAATGTTGGCTTGTGGTAATATTGGATTCTTGTCATCCATTGCATTGCTCATATTACCCCCATCCTGACAATCCATTCTTATAGTTGCTGCTGCAATCATCGGTGGATATGCCGGCCTCTTCGTTCTTTACAAAATCAAGAGTGCCTTTTCCTCGGCTCCTGTTGAGGAAGAAGCTCCTGTTGTTGCTGCTGCGCCTGTGGCCACAGGTGATATTCCCGATATTGATTCTGATGAGTTTGGAGCCTTTTTGGAGAGTGAGGAGAATGTTGCGAAGTTGATTGAGTCTTTTGAGAAGTAAGGATAGAGCAGATGGGCTGGTTCTTGCAGAAAATATGCTTATCTTCTCGAGGCATTGTCATTTGCGACTACTGCATGGTGTGTGAAAGTGTAGAGTGCCATTGAATAATCGGTCACAAGACGCACTAGGTCTTGTGCCCTTTTTTATCTCAACAATCACATTTAGAAATAATATCTAAATTGTTGTTGAGTAGGGAATGGATGAAATTAAACCGAGCATCATTAATTCCTTTTAAATGGCATGTTGTGTTCACTCCTTCGTATATCTAGTCTTACCTAAATGATCACAAGTACCTATTGTGAACAACTTGAGGCGATGCCCCCTGTGTGATCTGATGCGTCACATGACAATTCAAGCCTTTTCAGCAGTATCTGAAGCATAAATAATCATGCCAAGTTCTTAGTGACCCCCCTACTTGAGGAGTACTCCCATACAATATTAGGTTTGAAGAAGGTTTTGTTGAAGGACTCCGTGACACAAGATAATATTGAATTCAAAATTATTACGATACTCTACACCATCTCCCTCTCTAGAGCTGATGCACAATACCACAATTATCTTCTTTAGTTCTACAATAAGTAGTATTGAAAAAAATTAAGGAATGATTTGAAAAGCCTTTTGCACGAGAAGGTGCTATGCCAGCTGAATGAGTCAAGAATATTATTTCTGTGAGGGTGGGACAAAATTTGACATATTATTATTTGTACTATTCCTGCGTGAAATCTCCTGCACATGCTTTTTCTTGCGCTTGTGTAACGTTGTTGTCACTTTGAGTGCTTTGAGCCAACATCCAACATTCGAGCCGCCGAGCCATCCGACCGACCAGCCTCCCACCAACCGATAGCTATCTAGCTGCACATCATTACAAATTACAATACAAATATCCTTCCGATCTGCAATCGATTCTGACATTGCCTTCATTCAGATCCTGCCAGATCCTCACTTTTTGTTTTTACTACTTCCGTCGTCTTTCATTTCGCAGATCAGACTTCTTCGTCGACCATGTCAGACGCTCGATCTCAGCTTGCTGAAGTAGATGCCCTGATCGCTGCATGTCCCGATGACCCTTCTTTCCAATCTTTGAGGGATGATTTACTGCAATTGATTGCATTGGAAGAACAAGTTTCACCGGCTTCAGAGCAGCAACAATCACTGGCACTGGGAGCGGAAGATCCTGCCGAGAAACCTGCTGCCTATGTATCAACTGACATAAATGTTGCAACTTCTCAGCCAGATAATTCGAATTATTTGGCGCAAGGTACATTTACAAAACATGTTGCCGAAGCCATTGCCGAAGCGCCCGATCTAGCTCCATTCCAGCCCGTAGTGTCAGCCGCCGCTGCAAAGAGTGCTGCTGCGTCAAATCCTGCATTAAAAAATGGTGATACAAATGGAGATCCCAGTGCTACCGTAAAAGACGATGAGAATGAAAATGAAACAAATAACAACACGACTGAAAAGAAAAAGAAGAAAAAGAAAAAGTCCGATAAAATCCTTGACGCAAAGTTCGAATTACCTGCTCACTTGATTCCGCTTGATTCGGACACAGCTGCCCAAAAGGAGAAAAAGCGACGTACTGCGAAGGCACTCAAATCGAAATTTAGAGAAAAGCAAAAAGAAATTGAACACTCCAAGCGTCAGAACGACTGGAAGTCATTTGCAAGTGGGGGTGGCAAAAAGAAGGCAGTTGCCAGTGCCATTGGGAGCAGTATTTTTGCAACTGAAGAAGGGGCCAATGCTAAAGTGGGTGTTATAAGTGGTGGGGGTGGAGGTAGGAAGATGACAAACACTGATCAGGGGATCAACAAAAGACACAAATTCAATTGAAGTTGGCCAAGGCATTTGAGTTGGATTGATGAATTACTTGTATTTTTTGCCAAATCCATACTGTTCTGGGACAATAAATGAGCACGATTCTGTTAGAAATGCACGAGTCACAAGGGGGGTAAAATCGAAACAATCTACCTAGAGTGCATCTTTCCATGCGTTGAAAGGTCGAATTAATTTATTTGCAGTCGGTTGTGGTGGCAGCGACTGAAGTCGGCTGCATTTATGGCATTCCAACGCCTATGGCTTTGTTTGATATTTTATCAAAACAGTTATCTGTCGTCACGATCCAGACTTTGTGAAATCCTACGCATTTAATATTTCATACGTTTAACTGTTTACAAAACACACAAATTATCAAACAATTTATCTAAATATCATGATGTATGTACAAGGATTAGCAATCCAGATTATTCCATCATCACACCTATTGTATTTTTTCTTGCTTGCTGCTTTCTTTCTTTGTTTTGTCCTTTATCTGTAATTGGGAGACTCAAGTACCAACCATTGCTGCAGATATTTATCTCCAAAGCAGCACATCTTGGTGCTTGTCGCTCGTGAAATAAGTCTAAGCGAAGACATATTTGCTTAAGTTTGTGACTGGAATCTATGAGTAAAATTTAGCAAATAAGGAAAACGACTAGAAGAGCAAACATACGAAACCTACACATTCATATGCGGGAATACTTCTTGTGTATCTGTCGTCGTCTTCTTCTATCATACGCGATAATAGTGATGGTAGATCCAGATAGATGATGATGAGCTCGCTGGGCTGGCAGTGTGACTGCTTACAAATATTCCCACAACTAACAGCACAATAGACACGATGTAAAAAAAACGCTCTCTCAGGAGAATCATAAACTTTTTAAGACAAAAGAAGAACTGCTAAAAATGAAAAGTGTTTACTGTTGCTAAAATTAATACAATTCTCCCATTTTTGATGCAGCTATCAACTATATCTTTAGTTACAGATGCAGCTATAGCATCCAATGTGTTGCCCCAAAATTCCCAGATATGCAAAGTGGAGAGTGAACATTCACTCTCACTGCTTGTCTACTCAAAGGGTAATTTTTCGTATTTCTCCTTCAAACCAGGCCTGGTATCCCTCAACGCAACCATGTTCTTCTGCAAAGGAACTACCACCTTCATTCCACCCTGTCCTGTCCTCTCCACCCTTGCATCGTTTTCCGGTTCTCCTGCGGTCCAAATCCTACCCGGTCCATTGGGAGCTTTTCTGCTATCCCTCAATGCTTGGAGGAATTCCCCTGTATTCTTTTTGAAAGTGTCAATAGGGCAAATCTTTTCAATGTCGATAGCAAGGAAGAAATGTCCAAGGGGCATTGGTTTGGGTTTGCCTGTCGCACGGTCGAGTCCACAGATATCTTCGCCCCAAGGGCCAGATTGGAATGCGATAGAAAGGAGCTCGACAGTGGTTGCCCATCCATATCCTTTTGTTGTGATTAAATGATGTGACAATATGGAAACATTTCGGCAATGAGAAATATTGATCCAGAGCATGTTGCATGATAAAACACAAAACTACTTCAGCACGAAAATTGCATGACTTACCCTTGTATCCACCCATCTTATCACCTGCACCACCCAATGGAGTTAGCGCACATTTCCCCAAAACCATATCCCTCAAAATACCATCTGTATCTGTCCTCTCAATACCCTGGTCATCAATGACAGCTCCACGAGGAGTATCTACACCATCACGCGCATATTTTTCAATTTTTCCACGTTGGTTGACCGAGGTTGCGCAGTCAATAACAAACGGAAATTCGTCCGTACCCGGAATACCCCATGTGAGTGGGTTGGTTCCCAACATGGGCTCCACACCAAATGTTGGTGCAATGGATGGACGGGCATTGGTTCCTGTCAAACCGACGCAACCCTGATCTGTTGCCATGGTGGCATAGTATCCTGCGATACCGTAATGAGTGGAATTCCTACATGCTACAAAACCAACTCCGTGTTTCTTTGCCTTGTCAATGGCCATTTGCATACAGTATGGACCAATGTAAAGCCCCAATCCTAAGTTACCATCAACCAACGCTGCGAGATGAAGATGAATAATAAGTGTTGAATTGTCAATTTTTAATGACAAATGAACGTGTTGACACGGGATTAAAAGTGGCGGCCGAAACAATCACATAACAATGACTGATCTGGCAATAACCATAATGACTTACCAGTGGTATCACTCTCAGAAATGATGTCGATCGGTTTGTCTGGATACAAGATTCCTTGATCCATCCTATCGCAATAAATGGGCTTAAGACGACCAAGCCCATGGGAGTCAATGCCTCGCTTATCCGCTTCAATGAGGACATCCGAACAGGTCTCAGCACGCTCCGGCGTTACACCATAAGAAAGAAAGACCTCCTTCATAAACTGCTTCATGACGTCAAAGTCAACAATAGGAAGCGGAGCCTCTTCTTTGCCATCGTCGGTCTTTTGCTTTTTGGCGGGAGGCGGGAGCTCTACTCCGAAAACTGACGCCCCGATGGAAAAGATGACATCGGAAGAGTCAGCGCCTTCGGCGTTGGAGTATTCCTCGAGTTTGGAAGCGAATTGCTTTCGGACTTCGGTGTCTTGGTGGCCTCCTGGGTGTTTTCCAATGAGGTCCAATAGTTCGCTGCGGATGTCGGCGGCGCTCATGGCTAGAGATGTAGAAGTGGCAGTAGTAGCAAAGGCTGGTCGGACGTAAGTAATGGTAGGGTTCGGGTTCGGGTTGATAGCCGCAGGGAACTTGTTACGAAACGGTGTTGGCAAGAATGCGTTTACTACAACGCAGGGGACGGTTGTCAACAATGCACACAAAAAGAAAATGAAAGACTTAGATTGGTTGATGATCATACCGAGACAATTTGTAAAATGATTGCAAGATTTTTTATTGATTGGGTTTATTGAAGATGACGTGTAAAGAATAATGGCGTCTATCTTGATCACAGTACGATATCGTAGAATCACGGTTGTCGTCCCTGCTCCCTGCTCACCCAAGCATTCTTGCATTTATCATCCTTCGAGCTGGAGCAGATCTGGCAGATGACAGATGACGCGATGCCCGCCGATTATTTGATGCGAAACCGAACTGAACTTTCGCGAGCACGCGGTCAGGAACATACACGGATGACGTCATTTCGCCAGGGTCGGACGGATAAAATAA
>JALLAR010000361.1:0-24523 GCA_036939335.1 Conticribra guillardii
AACAACAGCAACAACAGCAACAACAGCAACAACAGCAACAACAGCAACAACAGCAGCAGCACAAGCAGCAACAGCAGCAACAGCGAAGGATCGTCAGCAGCGGTCGATGAACAGAGCATTATCATCACTGATGCCATCGAAATGGCCACAAACACCATGAACACCCAACCAAATCAGTTCTACCTCACCAATGACCGATGACAGCACTAAAGAAATCCAAAAAATGAAGTTCTCCAGGAGCAACAGCTATTTTTGACAGCCTAGAAAAGGGCATCTCAATCCTCCTGTGCCTACCACGACTACCCAAAACTGTGGCAGAACTAGAAAGAGGATTGCAGTGTGATGAGGAGACACTATTCAAAAAGGACCCACGAACACCTGCACGAAGCTATCATGGTCTTCTTGCCAACATAGCCTTGTATGCAACCATGTTATTAGCGCTGTTTGGCGAGGAGAGCTGCGGGCATTACAAAGGAGTCGCCGTCCTTTTTGAAATCTTCCAAAACCTCCATATATAGCAAATCTATTTCACTCACCTATATGGCAAAGAAATGACCTTCACAATAATTGACGGCTCCCTATGGTTCTTCTCAACATCAATCACGACCAAAAAGTTTATCACATGCATATACCACAACACACTCACTTTCCCAATGTCAATGCTCCAATTACAATTAGTAGCTCAGGATGTCACCAGGCTTAAGCCCGTGCAGACTTGGGATTTCCCTGCGCAGTGGAAGGACTGGCAACAAGACTGTCCATGACTCCCTATAGGACGCAATACTCTAACCAGACGCGGTCACCCACGGGGAGGCATTGCTGGCCCACCCAACGGTTGGATAACAATGGGCCATCCCGATATCGATATCATGAAAATGATGAAATCATGTACATAATTTTTCAGTCTTGAAGGTCCGAAAATGGAGAAACCATGAATCCAGACACATTTTCATAGCCACATATTTTGTGTATGTCTGGTTTGTGATGTCTTTTTGACCTCTGTTTAGGGTAGAAAATAGAAAAAGCTTTCGTTTGATCCTACATATGCAGTATAACTTATGTAGGGGAAAAAGTTATTACGGCTTAAACTTAAACTTTCAATTGAGTAATTTTTCTGTAAGTCTCATTATAACAAGACGAAACCAATTAAGGGTACCTATGGTAGATCCAGGAAGGTACACGGATTTAAGTACATTTTCTCTATGTAGGGTATGTATCCTGCATGACTGAATTTTCTAAAAAATTACGTGGTGCGACGTACGTAGGTAGATAGAGGTTACCTTTATATTTCAAAATCAGGAACCCAAATTGCTTACATGTTGCGGATTGATGCAGAGCGGATGCAGATCAGATGCGGATATCAGCAAAAATGCGGATAGATGCGGATCACACTCCTGTGCACATAACTAGATGCACACACACACACTTCACCCGCTTCCTTGACCTGTGCAGCCACTGGTGTAGCCTGCATATGCTTCCTCCGCCTGTGTTTACCGTTGTTGTTGGCGTTGCTTTGCCTTCTTTGTTGATCAAGCCAAAGCGGATCAGATGCAGATGGGATGCAGATAGTGTAAACCTCCAGCTCACATTTATTATTATTATAGGGTTACAAATGTGAGCTGGAGGTTTACAAATGTAAACTTGTTGTAATACTCTGGATTACCATACACATGTAAATCTATGCAAGCCGGCCCAGCATTTCTGTCGCCGAAAGTGTCAACCTAGATTGTGATGTGTATCTATTTTGAAGCTGACATGATCTAAATTTACAAGAATTATGTACGGTGTAAGCTGGCCCGACCTGTTTCTCAAAACATCGTGCGTTGAATTGATTCCTGTTGCCGAAAGGTCCATTCTAGATTGAGATATTTCAAGGTTTAGATCAGTTTAGAGGTTGATGGGGTCAAAATATACCAAAAATACACAGAATTATCAGAATTTCGGTTTGTTGCTGAAACTGACTATGTTGTCTTCAAAGATTCCTGTACTCTTGCAGTTGTGGACGTCAACAATAGTACTGCTAATCTTGTGTAGACCGAAACATAACACATTGTTATTTTCATTTTTCGTTTTCTTCCCTGTCTTAGACAATGCCACCGAGATCATTTTCTTATCTTTCACTTTCAGAGAAGCAAAACCAACTCTGTCTGTTGTTCACAGCTGTACTGAAACATGATTAAATTAAGAATATGGTCTCTATCATCGGCACTCGCATCCCTTTTGCAGATGCAGTCATTGATGTCATCAGTACCAACGAAGCTACTTCCACCGGGCAGATCATCATGATTGCCTTTGCCATTTCCGGTTTGGTTGGTCTGTACCTGTAAATCCTCTTCTTCTTCCTTTTGCAAACCATTTCAATTGCTGTTCTTTTAAGCATTGCGATTGGATTTTGGGCTGCTCCAAACTCTGTAGCATTGCCAATTTTGATCATGATCTACGCATTTTGCACAAAATGGGTGTTCCACGAGTGGGAGAAGCACTTTTCAGGGCATTGTTTGACATGCTGCAATGAAGCAAGTGCCAGCAATAAGCAATTGCAAGATATTGTGAGGTAAGTCATTAGTCATAAGTCTCCAGTCAACCACTCGTTATCACTTGCATTTGCATGCTCTGCCATTTTGCACATTATTAACTATTCCACTACCTCCTCACTTTTGTTGCATCCATTAGCTGGGAAAGAAACAAGACTCATATATTGAAAAGAGCAGAAAGCCATGATAATATTGCCAATTGCAAGATACTTTGCAGAGTATCATCAATGTCCGACCTTGGAAAAACCAATAATGAAAACAAAGTCTCCCATGGAAGGTCCATGTGGTTGAATACAACATTATCTGCATTGTTTTGTGCTGCTCTTTTGGAGGAAGCTCTTTCAGATTTCAGATACAGAAGAAAGTGATCATGCAAAGACAAGGAGATGAGCCAAGAAAATTCTCAGCACCAAGAAGGGGGCGTCTCAGCACCGATATGGCAAAGGAGCTAAACATGGACCATATTTATGTGAAGTTTGCTGATTTTCTCTGGGCATACACTTTCATCGGTCCATTTTCTTACCTTGCTTGGTTGAGGGGCACGACTGTTTTGCGTTTCCAAAAGTTCCTTCACAAGATTGGCATCATCAACCCTAAATGTGATTACGAAACTCTTGCTGCAACTCTCCTCTTGGAGCAGACACAAGCCATTAACTATGTTTCCACAGCCAGTGATGGATACAATGTTTTAGCAGGATTCTTTTTCCCAGATTTCCCTTATGTGGATAATAAATGTGTTATGCAGGTCGCACAATTGTTCACAGTTCACATTTATTTGGAGAAAAAGAAGTTTGTGAAGGCAAAAATTGACAATGAATCACTCACAGCCAAAGAAGCTGCCACTGTCACTCTGCTTTGGTACAATAATATTGCGGCTCAGCATGTGAAACTCCACGAAATGGCAACTGGGGTTTGAATACCGATGATTCTCTTCAAAGCACCAATCCTTTCCTTCGTAGAAACAGTGATGAGTATATCACATTTTGTTGAACATCTTTCATTGATGTTGTCACCCAAAAAAGACTTATGATTATTATCTTTTTACGATTTCAGTTGTTACTGTCATGTAAAATTTCTTTGGTTACTCAACTTTCAATGGCTTTCTAAAAATTTGGTCAAAGCAAGGTCTTGGTTCAAATGGCTGGGCACATCCTAAGGCACCCTTACTCAAGTCATTTAACCATGGTGTGGCAGAAAATGTTTGGCATCGCAGCCAAATTGAAGACCTAACTAAATACTCCAGATTTGTAAAGTTTGTCATCAAAGTTCGCTCCATCTTCTTGTTTCAGTTTCAAAAGCATAAAGAGGATTTTCCGGGTATCTATGGAGAGGCAATGTTTGTTGGAACCGTGCTTCACTCTTTGGATCACACCTTGATGGAGTGGAACCTTAAGGATGCTCTTTTCTTGAATACATCAGACAACAAATTTGGAAAGATGGCTGAGATTAGTCAGATCGTGAAGATTGGGTTTGTCTCAGACATTGATGGTCTCTACTTTCACAAGCGCTTCAAGGGTTCTAGCCATTCTTTCTACAAATCAGTGTACGAGAAGGCAGCAAAGATTGATAAGGTATTCGCAACCATATGGATACATGCATTATCAAATAGGGATGAATAGTAGAGTAGATAGTAGCTGCTTGTGCTAGCTGCTAGTGCTGGGGTTTTACAACTCAAAAATCACAGTTAATATTTGTGAAGACATCTATCCCATCTCCCACATTTTTCTTGTTAAATATTAGAAAGATGTATCCCAATATCAAAATATGTACATATATTCGACAAAAAGAACAGTATGAATTTAAGGCACTACTTGAAAGCGAACACTTCATCAACTAATGACACAGCGATCGCGTTGCTTCATCATTTTTTCGACTTCCTCCTCTGTCAACCCTTCACCTTCTCGCTCTTGAGTATCCCAAAAATCTTCAAGTGTTGCGCCCTTAACATCTCTCCTCATGTAAAACAAAATGTAAGCGGAGGGATCTACAACCTCTCGGCTCAACATTTCATATATCTTATCGTCATTAAAAAGGTGCCATTTTCCATCGAACTCTGATTTGAGACTGGCAACATAATGGCCACCTGAGAGGGCACCTTGATGATGCACAACACCATACAAATCATAAATACTTTCGGTACGACCACAGTTATTTCTCGAGAGAGGATGAAAGCTTCCTCCAAGGAATTCTTCAGAGTTGACAGTGCTGTCACCATCTGGGCCCTTGTCAGGGGTCGCTTTTGGAGATGGGTTGCCATTTGATTTAGATTCTTGAACAGAAGAGGACGGTGCAACTATCCTTGACAGGTCAAGGCCCTCGATAGGGAACACAACTAAATCTCTCAGTTTTCGCTTCATATGTTGGGTAAATTGGAATCGTTTTAAATGAATAATGACCAACGGAGGGAACCGCCACAGGCTCATCCTTTTCGTTTGGACACGGAACTCTTTGCAATTTGAACAGTATGCCTAAAGGAAGAGTGGCAACAAAACATATTCAGTTAGCCAAATGAACATGAACAAGTTTGGCTTCTAGTGATCACCATAATCATTTGTCAAACTTACCTCTGGGATTTTTTCTTCTTTTGCAAAAGAATCAAGACACTCTTCCAAGGTTATTGATCCACTATATCCATACCTATTCCCCCTTGTGTTAAAAGAGCTGTGCTTCTTCATTTTCGTCAAAGCTTTCTCGTGGGGACTGGCCTGAGTACCAACAGTTTCCGCTGAATTAATTTTCCATCCAAAACCACCGTCACGAATATTAACTGACAAATGCCAATCAATAGCAACACTGTCTCCGCACATAGCAATGGCGGGAAAGTCATCACAAGGTATAACACAACCAATGCAGCATGCGAACCATGGGCACAAGGCACAACGACTCCCATCTCTTGACACAAATCGCAACCGAAACCCGTAAGGAGGAATTTCCCCAGCAGATACGCTTTCCATGTCAGGAGTTGTTTTTTGGCGATGCTGTCGATCTCTTCGCGCCTGCCGGGTTGTAGGAGCTGATGATTCTTTATAAAACGCGTCAGTGCATTGCACCTTATCACTGAATGTAGATGTGGAGCTTTCTTCGTGATAAGGAGGCGCATCAGGAACAAAACGTCGGATTCGCTTTGAAATATGAGCATACAAATCGTTCCCTGTGTAACCCTCTAAATCTCTCACTCGGAGTAGAAGAGGTGAGCCAAAAACAGCAAGCTGAAAAGGATGGAGGAACGGTCCGGGAACAAAATCTAGTTTCCTTTGGGAAATAGCAAGATAGGAGTATTTAACTGGCGAAACTAGTTTCGTCTGCGCTCCATTATCTCCAGTAGTGCTGTCACTGGAGGACTTGTTGGTTGCTGCATTGTCTTCATTGTCTATGTCTGTGTCCGTTATATTCTTGTCGTTGCTTGAATTTGCTGGATCGGCTATTACAACAGATTCAATTTCATACACATGTAATGGTGGGATCTCTCCAGAGTCCCGCATGGCGAGTTTTGAAAGAGCCCAGGAGTGCTGTGCAATCAAAGAAACAGAAACCAACATCTATTAGGACCCAAACTTGATGTATGCGATTTTGAGACAGTTGACACATAAATACTTACAGGAATAATTTTACGAATGCAACTTTCACCCATATCTACAACAGCCATGCTCTGAGCAATTTCAGCAAATAGTGAAGTCTCTTGAGATGCGTCGTTGTTCTCATCTGAAGAATCGTTGCCATCATCTGTGCCGCGGTCTGGCAGTATTCCTTCTTCCGACTTTTCTAGGACAGTGTTTTTGCAATCATCATTAAGCTGCGTTTCTTCTTCCTTGTCCATGTGTAAAATGTTAGCCAAGCTAATCAAAACATCATTCACTGACCCATCATGACGCACACGAACAGAGTACTTCATGATATCTTTCTTTTCTTCCATCGGATAAAGTATACATTGGATCGATATCTGGTCATCTTCCGGAAGTGGCAATTGAAGGTAAGCAAAGGGCTCAAATCGAGCGCTTTCGTATTTACATGTTTTGCATGTCAAGGAACTCTTATACTGGCCAGTGAAAAGTGCTTCGATTATGGATAACTCTCGTTTCAAGTGATTGGCCCACCATATATCAGCTAGTTCCTCGTCAGGACGCCCATCAGAATCGGGAGCTTCAATGTACGGCTTTTTCATAATCCTATTCAAATCTTCTGACAGCCCACTCAAAAGAAATGCAAGGAGTTCTTGAGCATCATGTTGTTCGTTTCCAGCGAAGTGTTCATTAAATTTTCCGATAGCCTCTCTGAAAGATTTCGGCGTCAGCGATGGTGCATTGATTGGTGTACATGAAGCAGTGCTTGAATTGATCTTTTTTGAAGGTCCATTTCTGTCGTCATTTTTCTTCCATAAGTTGTTCACAAGAACAGCGAATGCCTGTGCTAAACGACCCTGGTGACCAAGTGGATTAGTGGTATTTATATCGTGAAGATATGCTTTTGAAGTAAAGTAATTTTTCAATATCGGTGTGTGGCTCAGGCATTGAATCGAAGAATTCAGATAACAGGTATTTCTGATTGATTCACATTAAAATAGGCGAGTGAGTGTCAACAAAAGAAGAAATGAAACGCCAAACAAAAGACAGGATGGAAGGATAGCTTTCTTACCCCATATTATGCAAACCCATGATGCCATCCCCAAGAACAGGTTCATTCTCTTCGCTGCCCTCTTGGAAATCTTTTCCAGTTTCCTTCGCCATTTTTGATTTCGATCGAGGCCACGTTCCATCCTTCTCATTGCGTACTTCTAGCATGAGGCTTATATTATTTTCATCTTTGCTGAGTTGCATCCCGCGAATATTACTTTCATTGGATATTGTAAGATCCAAATCGAGGATCCATCCAAGCGAATCGTCAGCTTTGCACGGGGATGAAGCAGCACGGGACATTGATGCACCCGTGCTATCCATCATCCAAAGTCGACAATGTGGTGGCTTCGTCGCATCGCGACCTAGTCCTTCGCAGAGTTTATCCACGAGTTCCTCAAGAGGGAGGTAACGCGATAGAGGAACGTACTGCTGAAAAGGCCGAGGTTCCCCCTTGGATGCAGTGTCACAGAGAAATACAGTTACAAAAAGCGGGTAAAGTTCAATCTCATGCTCCTCGGCTACGTTCATCGCACTCTTTCGTGATGGGCTGTACGCCATCCGATTGTGCGTGTCACTTTTTCCCGGGCGAAATGGGACGACCATACGGGTGATTGGCGGCCCCCCGTCATGCCAAGCTTGCAATGCACTCCATGCGAGGGGTTCCAATAGCTTATTTAGTTTTGTGTGAAAGTTTCACCAGGGTTCGTTAGTGATCATTCAAGAGGGGGAAAGATAAATCTAATTCAAAAAGGGAGTCCTTACCTCAAAATCTTGCTTCCAGTGCAAGTTTTGCTTTATTGAAAGAATTCCTTCTTCAGATAGTAGCATATTGTTATCAATTTTTCCCAAAGACAAATTTCCTCCAGCTGCATTCGTGCCCTCTATTCCTTTTGAAAAATGCTTCCAGGTTCGAAGCCAGTTTGCATTGATTAAGTACCAAACTGTCCCAACCGGGCCACGTGGCTTGGAGGACCCGTCTCTAGTTCTCGGATACCTATATTTGTGTCTCCTTTGAATTTCATCTATCAAAATGTGCTCCATTGAAGGAGATGCAGGCCGTAAACCAAAAAGTACTGAAGCAATCAATCTTAGATCCATAATATATGGCCCAAGACGATTTTCAGAAATAGGAATTGCATCATCAGTTTCATTCGAGGAAAGGTGCAAGTGCCACTGTACAAAACCCTTAAAATCTAGGACAGAAATCTGGGAATCCTGTGAATTGCCACAAGATTCAGCAATCACATAGTCAACCAAGACACTAAGGGGGACCATACTCGCTGAAGAAGTCTCCTCGTCTGACTGGGTTGATTTTGAAGGATTGCTGAACTTAGTCAAGTCAAGTTTTGGCGGCTTCAACCCCAACAATGATGCATAATTGGCATCAACCAATGTCGTCAGGATATAATCTGTCCCATCAGTTGCTTTCCTCAAGTTTCTAAGGTAATTATCATCATCGATGAGCTCAACCCCTTCCTCGTCTCTATCTTCACTCGTTCCACTGGGCTTGGACCACGGATTTCGAGATTCTGGCGTAGATTCAACAGGAGGTGAGTCTGCCTCAAGACGAAAGGAATAATGCTCAAGTAGAAGAAGCAGCATTTTTCCAATTTGTGAGCGTGTAAGAACTGATTCATCAAACTCAATTTCTGTTACTTCTTTCGTGTCATCGTCATCTTCCGAAAGATCAGTTGCAAGCTGTTCCTGTCGTGGAAGCTGTTGGAATGTCTTGAATGCAAGTCGTAACAAGGGCATATCAGATGCAAACTTTCCACCATTGCCAAGTTGTAACTCTTGCACATCATCATCAGTGCTATCAGAGGAATTTGCCAATGCATCCCATCGCACAGCGTCACAACCAAACGATAATGCATCATACATTGTCCAAAAACATTCTCCACTACTCGACTGTTTCAATGGCAATCGTCTCTTCTCTTTGGAACCCCCCTTTTCTACTCCAGAGCGATGCCATAAATCATGTCCGTGCGCGGCTTTGATTTCCTCTGCACGACCAGCACACGCCCGGAAAGTCCATCGCGCCAATTCGGCAGGTAAGTAGCCACCGTGACCAAGCTCATCATTCTGTTTCGATACGGCCACCACGAAGCTATGCTCGTCTACCACGTTGCGAGGTCGGGGAGTGGATTCCAAATCATCGCCTTCCGTAGATGGTACTAACAGAGCACCCGTGTTGGGACAAACGTTGGCAGCACCCACAGAGGAGGATGGTGATTCTTCCAGTGGAAGTCCACTGGTAGTATTGGTTGGGGCATGATCGCTCGATCCTTCCTCTGGATTCAATTCTCCCTTTTCTTTCGTTGTTGTATCTAATGTTGCCGTTCCGCTGGCCAAATTATATTGTTGCAAAGAGTGAAAACGGCGCCGTATCTCGTACAAAACGTTATCACCTTGTCCATCACCATCATACAAACCATATTTCGTAGAAAGAGCATCAATCATTCGAACTGGGTCAGCATTCACAATGCGGAGATGATGTTCCGCCACCTTTGGAGGAGGGGGCAATACCCGCGGAAGCATGCAGTTGAATAGAATCATAATCCAATCAAGCAATATATGGGAAGCAACCAAGGTAGACGACGATGGTTCAGAATCCATACCACTCAAACTTTGATGTTTGGAACCGTCATATTGCAATGCCGTATTGGTCACCGAACTCTGCAAAAATACCATTGTGGAATGCACCCCCCTTTGAAACGCCTCCGGATCAATCGAAGTCAGAATCCTCGCTCCCGCAGTACCACCATTCCCCGGCGGCGTTGGATGTCTCGGAACCTTCTTCTTTCCATCCACAGGTCCCGACCAATCCGCCCCTCGTTTCTCCGGAATCATCTGAGGTTGTGTGAATATTTTATCCAAGCAGGCACGAACCGCGGGAGCTTTGGGGCTTTCTTCTCCGTGAACATCGGATAGAAATCGCTGGAGGGTGTCGCGTACGAGAGAATTTTGACGTTGGTATCCATCGTAGATGCGGAAGGATAGGAGGCATGCGAGGAGGAGACCGTCGGGGCGTGGTGGGGGCGGGGGTTCTCGGGATTTGGATTCTTCGAATAGCGACGATGATGATGGTGTTGTATCTTCCTTTGATTCCTCCTTGTCTGTTGCGTCACCCTCACCCTCACTATTCTTTTCTTGAGCTACTTCATCGCCCTCGCCAACACCAACATCACCATTACTCCCACCACCCTCAACATCACCATTACTCCCAACATCATCGTCATCATCATCATTAACCACCAAATTCAAACTACTACTCTCCAACTCCATCAAACTATCCTGCATCACCCTATGCCTCCTCTCTCTCTCCCTCTCCCTCTCCAACCTCCTCCCCTCCAAAAACCCCCGATACTCCAAATCCCATTCCCCCAACCGACAGATCCCAAACGCAATCACAAGATCCGGCAATAATATCCTTGCCCTCCCTCGTCCTGCGCCAATGACGTGGACCATTCGATCGTTGTCATTTTGCATGGCATTTGCTTGCTGTTGCAATAATGTGGATCTCTTACCACCAATACCACCACCAATTCCACTTCCAACAAGTTTGGCAGCAGCATTCGCAATCTCCCTGGCGGTCCGCACCGCCTCCTCCATCAACGCGCCAATCTCCGTCGGAGCGGTGCTCAACGCATTAAAAACGCAATCCATCAATGCCCCGTGGCCGTTGTTCCCTCGATCGGGAACGGTGGTGGGGGGGAAGAGTATGCCTCGTTTTTGGTAGAGGGTTTTGTCGAGGCCGAGGACGGTGGAGGTTCGACGGACTGCGGTGGTGTAGAGCGATTCTACGGTGGGGGTTGGGTTGTTGGTGGTGGTTGTGGTGGTGGTGGTTGTTGTTGATGATGTTGATGTGGTTGTATTGTAGGAGGTGGGGGTGGTGTCATTATTACCATTGCTTGGATGAGGAACGAGTTGATTGGAAATGACAATCACTCTTCCCGTTTCTTCTCCTTCTCCTCCCCCTCTGGAAGGCGGTATCGCAACAAGTTCCACTTCCGTGGCAAGCCCAATCTCATATCCAGGAATAGAATGAAATCCCATTCGTTTCCATGCATATGCCACGTTTAATTTGAGTTGTTTCTTTTGCTCCTCTGTATAATACGTGCGCTTGTTCTTCTGCTGCTGCTGCTGCTTCTGCTGATGCTGCTGTTGCTGTTTATTCTGCTGTTTATTATGCTGCAATTCTTCTTCTTCTTTTTCCGCCTCCTCCCGATCATTACTGGCATAGTAGCTAAAGTCGTTATTCCTAATGTCATTATAACTATTCTCCAAGGAAGGATTGTGTTTCTCATCATCTCCATCATCATTATCATTATCATTGTTGTTGCTGTTGTTGTTGTTGTTCTCATACTCATCGTCGCACCCACCAAAGGGATTTGAAAAATCATGACACAGTCCCAACAATAAATTATCAATTTCGGCACGTTCTTCCATGGTTTCTTTGGGATCGAGCGGGTGTTGATGGCGGGTTATTGTCTTTTTCATTCTGCTGTTATTACTGCTGATACTACTGGTGCTGTTGATACTACTGTTGCTGTTATTGATACTGCTGCTGGTGCTGTTGTTGTGGTTACCAATAATCGAACCATTGGAATTGCCAACACCAGCAGCAACGCCCACCGCACCGCCCGCCGAGCCTCCCACGCAACCGCACCTCAAAAACTGCCGAATGATCATCCTCGTCGTTTCCTCTCCCAATAATTCCACCGCTTCTCGGGGGGGAAGAATGTCGGACAGGCGGGTTCGGGGGACGAGCGGTGGGGGTGACGGAGTTGTTGGACGAGGGCGGTTGTTGTTGCTGCTGTTGCCGTTGCTGTTGGTGGTGGTGGTGCGCTGCGATGGGGGGGGTGAGTGGGAGGGGGGCGGTGGTTGCGATTGTTGGGATGGAGGTGACATCATTGCTGTTGCTGTTGCTGTTGTTGGATGGTTTTTGCTACTGCTGGATTTGGTATTGGGCTGGAAATGAATGCTGTTGTTGTTGTTGTTGCTGCTGCCTTTCATGATCTTGGGATGATGACATGCTATCTATTAGTATCTAGTAGGTAGTAGTTGTTGTTCCCATTGCCGTCCGTCGCCGTGTCTTGGAATGTTGGAGGATCTATGTTGTATTGTGCTTGCTTGGTTTTCCCTCTATTCTTCTTGTCGACTTTCGTTCGCTGCATCATTTTTTTTTGCACACGCGTCTTGATTGTGCAAGGGAACGAATTTTTGTTATTGGGATTCCTCACTTGACGGGACAGATTTGTATCGTTTTTATGAGATGGGATGTATCATACACTACTACCATACTACTATGGTACCATGATATGTACCCTAAAAAAATGAGCAACACATATTTTTGGTTTACATGGATGGGTTCACACAACACTTCTTGCTGTGTCCATTGGTATTGTATTCACATCATAATTTGCCATGATACTCAGTGTTTTTTTGTTTCCCAGAGTAGGTCACTCTATCAGCACTCTCTAGAGCGCTCTTCTTTTTAATTTTAAATGTGAAGCTCTTTGTTTTCCGTTTTCCTCCATTTTGCATTTTGCATTTTCAAACCTTTAGAGCAACAATCTCTGTCTCTGCCTTTGCATGCATATACATAATATATCCTCTGCTGTGGATTACAATTACAGTCTCGTTCTTGTTGCTTCTGTCATTTTGAATAAATGGTTCTCTTTGCGAGGAGATTTTGCATTTGTTGATTTTCTAATACTAATACTAATACTAATATTCAACAATTGGTGGTCAAAAAAATTGAAATTTCCAACAATTGCCTCAATTTGTTTTTCGCTTCTGCTTCCGGTGACTAGAAACTGCATAGTAAACTTTGCAAGTGACAAGAATTACAAATTACAAAAAAAGCGAGGAGTTGATACTCTACTTTCCATCAAGATTTCCCTTGTTGGTTGTTGAAACGAATTTCTGTGTGTGTGGTTGGTGAGTGACCATTGTCATTGTTGTTTTCATCTTCATTTTTGTCTTCTTCTGTGTGCAGCCTCGCTCTTCCTCTTCTTCCTGCCAAATTCTCAAACTCAAACACATGAGAGAAAGAGAAAAATCAATGACAACACTGGCAATGTGCCTCTGCTTGTGCCAAATGGATTGAAATGCAATCTCAAGCGCGCTTGAAAATTAATGCCATCTTCTTCTCTGTTATCACAGATGTCCACTTCCAGATCAGTCACTCTTTTAGTGGCGAGAAGAAAGAAGAGAAAGTCCCAGCTTTTTGCATTGAGTTTGATGTGCCCAAACTAAAAATCTTTGATACTACCGTATAGGTCGGAAAGTAAGCCACAACGGATTAACTAAGCCGCAGTCAATTTTTCACTGATTCCTGGTAACATTGTATTTTAAAACGTGGTTCATGGGCAATACAGCATATTGCATTTGATACTTGTGTCAGATCTGGTGCAACAAGATAATTTTTTTCGTCCTTTCTACTGCTTTGTCAATTTGAGTTACTGTTGGAGATTTGAATGGCAACATGTCACATCCGTTGTCATTGACTATGTCATTGCCAGCATCTAACGGTTTGGTTGTGGCTTCATCCATGTGCTTGTAATCTAGAAATATCATTGTTCGTGTTTGATGTGTTGCTGAGCATTATTTCCTCAGGTACTAAAAAGACGTGCAAAGCAATGCTAAGCATTATGCATTAACCAAACATTTCTTATTTATTTAATAATACCATTCATAGCTTCAATGAGGAAATAATTGTCCACCTGATAATCCCTCTTCCTAAAAATAACACATGCAAAATTCGTGTCCTCGCCACATCATGTTGCATCATGCGAAGAATGGGAATTATGATCCTGTAGATGTCACTTCCTCGGGTACTAAAAAGCCGTGCAAAGCTTGACTTGTTTGTATTGTTGTGTCTATATTATTTAGAGGCAATGGACCAAATTTATGAAGGTCCGCCCTTTTTGGTTGCTGCATCACATTTGCTGTATATTGTGGTGTATCTTTACCCATGACTACGAATGCATCGGCTACGAGAGCCTGTGGTGCTAATGCGGGTTGAGGTGTCTTTGTAGCTTCCTGCCTTGGCATGTTCGATGTGGCGCTTATGCCTTCTGTATTTTTCTGTTTCTTTGTCGGTTGAGACTTCTTTGCTGCATTCTTCTTCATATTGATGAGTGCCACCGCCGTATCCTCCCCCTCTCCTTGTGCTGATGCTGGTGAAATCGCCTTGTTTGTATCTACAATGATTGGGACGGATGCACCCACCGCAGGTTGGATTATTTTTGATGTTTCTTTCTTCATATTAATCAATGCACCAGCTACATCAAACTCAGATTCTGATTTTGCCACCCCTCCTTCCGCCCGAGGCATCTTCGGGACAAATGACACGACCGGACGAGCAAATTGAAAAGGAGGCCCTCCTATCCCCCCATTCGAAGTGACAGGAACTGCTATTGGTGCCGAAAGAGGTGGCGTATACGCTAGTGCAGGAATACCATGTGCAAGCAGCGGTGCATCCGAAGCCAGCTGTGCGTTCGTCGCATCCGCCCCCCAGTCACAAGACATGTTTTGCTTCTCCTCCAACATGTCCCTATATACACGAAACACAGCTTCGGCAGCCCTCACTTCCGCCACTAAGATATCTTCGGGACTCAATCTGCTTTTCAACTCATTCACGGAACTATATAGCTCTTCCACTTTTGTTTTGAGGCGTTTTTTGGCACGATGTTTGGCCACATTGCGACGGTTTTGGGCTCGTAGTGCCTCGAGGCCTTCGGAGGTTTTGACTTGGTTAAGTCGACTTTTACGCTTTCTATCGCGGTCGTTGGCTCGGGCTTCTTCGTCTCTCATTTTTTGTGGGTCGTGTGCTGCGCAGTATGAATGGCGGTTAGAAATTGTCTGGTTGACTTGTCTCGGGCGGTGTTGGTCTGTGATGAGGTGACGATACGCAGAAACAGAGCAATGGGGGGAGTGAATAAATACGTTACTTTGTAAGAGTTCCGATTGCGAGCAGCAATAGTGACTATGAGCATCCTGCCCTCCGTTAATATGGCGACCATCGCAACAATGAATGAATAGTGAGTCATAAACAAGACGCATGATGTCCACGACGCAGTCACGACTCACGACAAATTGGCAATTGGCAGCCGCAGAAATGGCTGAACGGATGCTCGCTGACCGATAGACCGACAGAGCCGGCAACAAAGCCTCTCGGCAGTGACTTACCCCTTCAACAGAGTTCGACGCTCAAGATAGATTCGAACCGTGTGTGTTCGAGGGAAACAAGACACGACGAGCTAGCTGCTTGGAGTTCGATAGATACAATGGTGTTCGTTGTTGTATGTTGTGCCGTCAGAATAATAATTGTTCAACGCGATGCATGATGGATGATGCGCGGGCCACTTCATGTAACTTGTAAGTCCGTGACGCACAAGGGTGAACGCAATTATTGTTCTTACATACAACAAAAAAGGACAAAATATGAAACATTATTTCCTTACTTATCATTGAAAAGTACTATTATCTGTCACCTGCTTATTTTAATGAAATTTAGGTTCAAATAAAATTACATTTTACGTTTTCGTTAACCTTAGTAGTTCCAGTCACACGCAGATTTCGGTGGTTTGGTCTGGCAGTTGTACGTTCAGCGCTACGCGAGACTTAATTGCGGGAAATCAATAAATATCGTTACGATTTATCGGTTTCAAATTCCAATGACATAAGTAATTCTACAGTATCTAGAGAGTAGTACCTTTTTATCCCATATTTTTCTTGTGAAATACTATTCCCGCAGTCTCCACGACATGGTATCTTTTGGACTGATGTGCTTTCCCGCCCAGTGTTTTGTACTAGTACGATATGGTACTACTACACAAATAATAATGCATGACCGTTGCGTTGTTTGAGGCCTTTTGGGATGATTTTTGTCATTTTTTGCCCACACATTCATCTCCGCGATGCTCTCCGAGAGTCTCCGAGACAGTCTGAAGTCGGAGAGGTCGCGTCGGCTCGCGCCATGCAACACACACACCTACCACCGGCCACCGTCGCTCATCTGTACTACTATTGTTTCGATTTCGCCATCAGCACCCCTTCTAATTGACCACAACAAAGAAATATAACCAAACACAGCCATGACTGCCCGCGAAAATTCTTTCTCGCGGAAAAACCAGTTCGCCGTCATCATCGGTTTGATCTTTCTTGCCACTGTGGTCTCTATTTCGAAAAATGCACGCGATAATGCAAGTTTCACCTCGGCAGGACAAGATAACATTGCATTCATCAAATCGACTCACAGTAAGAATGTTTATATTGAGGATGAGAGCAAACTAAATGGAGTTATTGACGGTGCCTATACTCCCGCGTCTGTCAGAATAAAAGGTGGCCATGGGATTGAGCCAAGCGCCGCCAACAACCAACCCAATACTAGGCAGTGTTTCAGGGCGAGAAATAACACTGTGCCACTGACGTCCTACTCAAAACTTCCTTTACCAATCATCAATCTTGGCATGCCAAAAATGGGATCCTCCTCAATTCATTCATTTTTTGGTTGCGGTGGATATGCAACAGTGCATTACAGGTGCACTTCATCAGCATCTTGCGCCGAATGCATTCGAGCATCAGTGGATGATGGTCTCCCTCCGCTATCAAAATGTGGGGCAGCAGATGTATATTCTCAAATTGATGCTTCCAAAAACGGTGTGTATTACTTTCCCCAGATTGAATTGCTGGAAGAGTTTGTTCGTGATTATCCAAATGCAACATTTGTATTGCCATTTCGAAGTATGGAGAAGTGGTTTCAAAGTGTCAAGAATTGGAATGGTATGAAATCTCGCTTCACAAAGAGTAACATTACAGGGCTGCCAGTGGGCGTTGGAAAAACTGTTGATGAACTTAGTGATTGGTTTTGCTGGCATGTCGAACGAGTGCGAGGCATTGTGGCGCAGAATCCATCGCATACACTGGTAGAAATCGATATTGAAGATCCTGGGATAGGTCATCGTCTGGGGGATATTTTCGGGGTAGATGCCACTTGCTGGGGACGTGCGAATATAAACACAAAGATTCATTCAGAATTAAATGAGACTTCAGATCACAGCATTACATCAGACAAAGTGCCTTGGTTTATCAAGGATGGGCTTTCTCCCGTGGGTAAGCTTGTTTTCAATGTTTCTGGAAAGGATGAAGGCAATGAGACAATCGTCATCAACAACCAACCCAATACTAGGCAGTGTTTTAGGGCGAGAAACAACACTGTGCCACTTTCGCTTCACAATAAGCTTCCTTTACCAATCATCAATCTTGGCATGCCAAAAATGGGATCCTCCTCAATTCATTCATTTTTTGGTTGCGGTGGATATGCAACAATGCATTATCAATGCAGTAGAACAGAATCTTGCGCAGAATGCATTCGATCATCGGTAGATGCAGGCCTTCCTCCGCTATCAAAATGTGGAATTGCGGATGTCTACACACAGATTGATGCTTCCAAAAACGGTGTGTATTACTTTCCCCAGATTGAATTGTTGGAAGAGTTTGTTCGTGATTATCCGAGTGCAACATTTGTTTTTCCATTTCGAAGTATGGAGAAGTGGTTTCAAAGTGTCAAGAATTGGAATGATATGAAATCTCGCTTCACAAAGAGTAACATCACAGGGCTGCCAGTGGGCGTTGGAAAAACTGTTGATGAACTTAGTAATTGGTTTTGCTGGCATGTCGAACGAGTGCGAGACATTGTGGCGCAGAATCCGTCCCATACACTGGTGGAAATCGATATTGAAGATCCTGGAGTAGGTCGTCGTCTGGGGGATATTTTTGGGGTAGATGCCACTTGCTGGGGGCGAGCCAATACAAATTCGAAGATTCATCCAGAATTATCACATGCGGATAAATTGCCGTGGTTTATCAAGGATGGGCTTTCTCTTAAGGGTAAGCTTGTTTTTAATGTCTCCAAAGTGGAAAACAATGGAGGACAATGACAAGCATGGTTTTATATCAATAATGCGATATCGCAACTAACTAATTAATTAATTTTAAAAAATTAGACCCAGTATAAGTGTGAGGTTTAGAAACTCAAACCGTTATCGCATAGATATTATGTTCTTCTGGTGCTGTTTTGTCTTTGAAATAACTTCATGATGCTCATGCACATGCAGTTATTTGGCTATCTATACTACTGTCGGGAAGATTTACCCAGTCAAGCATAAGATTTCTCTTTGGGAAGCAATAGAGGGGCGCCAGTAAATGCAAGGAACACTATTGCAATCCCAAAGGATTTTTTTTCGCATATAGGCCAAACAGATTTTTGATTCGGACATCTCTATTTGCTATGATTATTCTCATGCATCTACACCAATGCTGATTAATTAGCATCATTCAATATAAATGCAAAGGCATTATCTCTAGAGTGTGTTAGGAAATTAGTTGTGCGAGAGCAAGGATGAAAGCGCACAGCAAAAAAGCAGGTGGACTAAATAATTATGATCTAGATAGTTCACCAGAGATAGTATTTATATTTTCCTTTCAATGCAATAATATTATTAGGAAGTCTTGAAATTAGTAGTACTTATTAGGAGATAGCCATGACTCCATAATACATTGCCCCTGCTGCTACATGAGATGCGCAATCAACGCCCTATTATTTACAACACTTGCCCCGGCTTGCTTATCCATCATCCCCTCCTACTAGCTATTGTACCCACTTACTCGCAAGGCATGGCCTCACCTCACTGCACATCTCACCGCATATCCCTACTTCCCAACAACCATCGAAGATGTGGTCGAACCGACAACACTCCGAATAGCGAATGCCGCAAACCATGCCGTCTTATCCGGGGATAGTTGTCACACTTGGCATTATCGGGAGAATCATCAGCATCAAACCAGCCATCTTCTTCCTCGTAGTAATCTTCTTCTTCCATCCCCTCGATGGCAAAGACATTGCCATTGTCATACTCATTGTCGTCATAGTAATCATTGTCACCGTAGCTGCCGCCTCCACTAGATATCCAGTCTACCACTTTGTTTGTCCATTTTCCTATTCCGCCATCCCATCGTTCATTCAGCCTAGTACTTTCATCAGTAGTATGGCTGCCACTCTTCCTTTCCTCATCATTACCATCAACATCATCATCACTATTACTGCTGCTGCTGCTACCCAACAATCGTCTCCTCTTGCCGCACCCACCCCTCACCAACGCATGCTTCCTCTCCCCACCATCTTCATCGCTACCACCATCATCACCACCAACACCGCTACCACCACCCCACCAAAAACTATTCTGCTTCTTCCCCTTATCTCTCAATTCCGCCATCGAAACGGGAAACAGCGCCAAAAAGTGATTGCCCACCTTGCGAATCTTTCGTGGATCAATGTCGGGAAAGCGCGAGTCGGCGGAGAGGATGTGGAGGGCTTCGCGGCGGTCGAATTTGGGGGAGCCGAAGCAGGCCATGCGGCGGAGGGTGAATTGGGTGGAGGTTGGGTGATGTTGGTTTTGGATTTGGTTATTGTTGGACGATGTTGATGACGATGNGGGTGAATTGGGTGGAGGTTGGGTGATGTTGGTTTTGGATTTGGTTATTGTTGGACGATGTTGATGACGATGATGATGATGACGATGAGGTCGAGGTGAATGAGGAGGATGACTGGGCGGTAGAGGTTGGAATGAGCTCATAACTGTGGATTGAAGAGAGAGAAAAAAAGAGTTTTATAAAAGAGCGGTGCATCGTTTCAAGTGAGATGCGCGTGTGTCGAATTGCATTGTTCCAAACAAACTGTGCATCACATCCATGCATGAGCAGCCTCGCTCCACCGCCAACTTTCTTGCCCATGTACTACGATACGATATAAAGCAACTCACATGTGAATCGGCCTCTGCAAATAATTACACAGCGCCACAATCTCCGGCCCCCCGCCCCAATAACTCTCCTTCCTCATCAGTTCGCAATACTCGTCTCCTCCCAACTGGAACTGCGCCGCCGCCGCTGCCAATAATTCCCTGGCCTCGAGATACTCTTCTCCTTGCAGAAACAATTTCCTCCTCGGATTGTTGTACTTGTTGTGATTGTTATTGTTGTTATTGCTGTTATTGCTGTTGATGTAGTTGTTATTGTTATTGTTATTGCTGCCCCCCTGCAAAATATCCACCGCCGCATTCCTCAACTCCAAACTCTTACACCTCAACCTCCAAATACTCTCCGGACTCCCCATATCCACATGCGTCCCATTCGTCACATGCCCCAAACACGCCGACAGCGAATGAAACAAGCAATTCCCATCTCCGGGCACTTGACGGATTCGAACGGGATGGCGGGAGAGGTGGGTGGAGTAGGATTTGGAGCGGGGACCGTATCTGCCGCGAATGTTGGCGAGGGGTTCCCATTCTCCGGGGAGGCGGGGGTAGAGTTCGGAGAGGAAGCCGGTGCGGGGGTCGATTTTGGGGGAGGGGTTCCAGGGGGGGTGATGTTGGCCGGTTTGGGGGGGGAGGGGGGGGTCGGAATTGCTGGAGGAGGTGCTGCCGCTGGAGGAGCTGCTGGAGGGGTTGGAAATGGTGTCGACGGAATTGGGGGAGGAGTAACGATTGGTGGAGCGGGGGATGGTGGAGCTGGTTTCGCCGTTGGTGGAAATGGCCAGGAGGCAGAGGCAGCTTGTTATTGTCAGGACGGCCAGCTTGTTGTTGCGGGTTCGCCGTCGATGTCGAGGGCGCACATGCTGGCTTCTATTGTTGATGTTGCTGTTGCTGTTGGTGGCGGTGGATAATATTGGCATTGTCGTCGTCATTGTGCATTAAATAATCCTATATTGCATTCCGATCTGATGAATTGATAGCAATACTACTGCTAGTATCTAGTATCTTCTACCGGAATGCCAGAATTGATGGCAATACGATTATGATAATAATATGATGGCACTGATATATTTCGGTCGTGAATGATGGCACTGATTGAATTGATCTTTTGGTGATGGAATGGATATTGTATGTGAGTGCGATCGAAATGAAAATTGAAAAAGAACAAGGAACTCGTTCAACAAGATAGAACATGCATTCAACATTCATTCTCTTACTACTTTTCTATGACGACTTCCAACGACGCTTTTTGACACCATTTGAGACCAACGACGTCAGAATGTCGTGTTCTTGCATGCTCTGTCATCATCGTCTCTCACGCATTGGCTGGGTGTGTTTCTGTGTTCTGTGTTCCGTGTTCTGTGTTCTGTGTATTATTCTGTGTATGTCTTGTGCGTTCGTATCGTGCACATAATCTAACAGAGAACACGGCAGAAAATAGATAATCATCTTGAACGGGAAGGAAGAAAGGAACACGGAACATGCATCCTACATGACGTCATAATTAAATATTGTGTCAGAGATGGTTCATGTCTTGTTGACAGCTAAGAAAATCGACCTTTGGAGTTCGTTTGGGGGGGCGATACATCATAGCTTCTTGACAAGTGACACGATCAACACCCACGTGAAGCGAAGAATCTCTCTAGAGAGATACTATCATCAATCATAACCATGACCCATGCCATGTCCCATGTTGGTCCCATGTTGATCACTCCAATCAGTGCCGCTTCAAATAATGCATGATATTGTATCACTCACCAACCTACCATGGGATTTTATTGCAAAAAAACAAAAAGCAAAACAGCCGATATGGTAAATGACAGCCATCCTTTACTAAAAGGGGAACTAAATTTAAATTATAAAAAAGAAAAATCAACCCGTGCCGTACACGTTTTAACCAATAAGGCTGATAATGGTGAAGCCAAAACTATTAAAACTACCAAACAGCTACCTGTGCCTGTGCATGTGACTGGTGCCGCACATCAGTTTCCAACTGGTCTTTGACGAGCCGCTCCATCCCTCACAACACATATACTCTAATCTCTAATCCTCTAATCACACTGACACTGACACTTTTTCTACACTCAAAAATACTCTCATGACCAACCGCATAATATTTCGAATGCCATGGTAGCGCGTTCCGAGTCAATGTCTTCCATGCCTGCTAACTCCCCTTTTGACTCCCGTTATAATATGTCTCCGATTGATGATTCCCCGTGCCTAACTTTGAATCAAATTTTAGAAGCAAAACACTCCTCATGTGTCATGTGGTTTGCTACTCCTTCTACTTAAAACAGTCTCAGTGCTCGTAGCTCCTACAATATTGTCTTTTTGGCTTCCAGCATTTTTATAATAGTACAACTTCCCAGTACTACTAATATGGAACATACCTACAAGTTCATTTAGGCCTCAAAGATACTGCCCGCCCTTGGCGCTTTGTTGCAGAAAAAAAACAGCCTATGCTAGGTAGGCTTCTGTGGAAACTTGACATACTCTACTAGTAATTTAATCACGCATGCAATCGTGAACTTGTGGTATACAATAGAGTACGGCTACTGACTATTATTTCCACACATGCAATACATTAACAATACCTGGTTCTACCACACAAAACTATTTGGGTGGCTGGCTGGTTGAACCCTCCAAAAAAAATAGTCTCAATGTCTGTACACAGGGGGACATTTTTGCAATTCCAGGTATGGGATCTACCTAGGTGCAATGAATGCACCAAAATGGTGAGAAGAATTTTGTGATCAAAAATTGGTACTGAAAATAAATTGCACCCCCCCTGAATCCTGCAGCTGCCCTCTAGTCTCTAGTAGAACCTAGTATTTATCCTGCATGTACAGTAGAATAATTTTAACTATACATAATATATACAGTAGTAGTATTGTAGTACATGTACTTAAATACTGTAGTACTCCTTCTGCATCTTCATGCTGATGGCTGAGGGCACAACAGTCAGGCACAAAGCTAGCGCATCCCAGCCAACCACCCCTGAGCCTGAGCATGTTTTGCTCCTACTTCTCTACTCATAAACAATCTAAAGTTTATGCAAATTTTTTAAAAAATGTGCCCTCTTAAGAAGCTGTCCTTCCGCTCAAAATGAACAGCTCCTCCATCAATAACAGCACAGCACAGCATTGCAGTCTTTGGGTCATCTTGCTGTTGTTGCATGTGGGTTATTTCCCTTGTAATGGGCTCATAACTCTTTTGGTCAACGAAATGCATAATTTTCCTTGCTTTTTTTCTCGCTTTTTCACCATTGTCATCTGCATTTCTTTTACAGTGTTTGTGGTGGCAGATTCTCCAACGTGATTGTGACTGGACTTGCTTGCTCAAGCCGAGCTGACTTCATTAGCTATTAGGGCTTCGGCAAGTCAATGGAAGTATTCAATGAGCCTGTTGAGACAGTTGTGCATGTTTGGGATTGGTCGACTTGTCAGTTTCAAGGCATGCATGCTTGCAGAGCAACTCGCGCGTTCAAAGCCAGAACTGGTCCTCTAAACTATGTGGATTGCCGAAAACCACCCCACCATGGCAAATGCAGGGCCAATGGAGGGACACACACTCTAAAAATGGCAATGTTAGAAAAAGTGCTGCAAAACCATATGATGGGTTTCCATCCTGAGTGGACCGTAGTTCTACATAGACGCCCAAAAACATCTGTCCGTCATTCTCGCTAGTTAAATTTGCTAGCTTGCAAGAATCTTTTTTTTGTCCCAAATTATAAAATACATGCTACAACTTATTATCTCTAAAATGTCAATGTGCCACTAGTCCATACATTCGGATCGAGGCAAATCTTTGTTGTGAAATCTAACTCTTATTATTGAATTTTATAGATGGGGGGCAAAGGTACACCTCCGTTTGGTATGTAATTGAAAAAAATTAGACTAAAAGTAGGTATGGTATGTACTTTTTATGGAGTTTGGGTTGTTTTTGAACCGGAAACTCTGAATGAAAGACCACGACAAAGCAAAAAATAACACTTAAACCCTTGCCTTGACCATGGCCGCCAGCAATCCCCCCACGGCCACAGTCGCCATGTTTGCCATGATGATGCCCGGGCAGCCCACACTACCCAATGGCCATGGATGGCAGCATGGTGCCCGAGTTTTTTACTACAGAGGGCGCTGTCATTGTGCGGCACAGGAGAGTGGCCAGAACAACACATCTGAGCCGGAGAAGGAGAAGTGGTAAGCCAGCATCTAGAGAGTAGAGAGTACTATTACTAACTCAACAATCAACAAAAACAGGAACGGTGGCAATGACGGGAGCGACAAAGTACTGTTTGATTTTAGAACAATACATTTATATAAACATTTTAATATTAAGAATGGTCTTGTAAATAATATCATTAGAATAGAGTAATATGTGAAACGCATCGCTAGCTGGCCGGATGTCTACAAAAATAAATCATTTTGGCCTATAATCCCCCGCCCCCTCCTTTTGCATGTACGGTTGATTGTTGCTTACGAGTACGTGCAAAAGGGACTGGGACCCGCCCATTGCCGATGCCATTGTTGCCATAGCATGTGCTGCCCAGAAGGATATT
>JALLAR010000362.1:0-16660 GCA_036939335.1 Conticribra guillardii
GGGGGGGGAACGATCTCGCATTTCTGGCGGGATGAAAAAAAGAACAACAAAGATCGACATGCATGTGAGGGGGTGGGGTAGAAGGACAGACCATCCAAAAAGCTGAAAATTTTTTGGGTGCACCCCCCTATATCTAGCTTCAGCAATTTTTACTTTTTTCAATTTCTTATAATTATCCCATGGTGAGCGATACTGGAGGTGGGGTTCCGGAAATCCCATGGTCGGCCGATAGTTTTCATAAAATATTTTTTAATTCCTCACGTACGTTCGGTATAAGTAGTACGTAGAAATGTTACAGATTATGACAACCGTTATTAAACTCGTAGGTAGAGTATTAATTTGAAAAACAATGAATTAAAAATTAAATTGAATATGGTACCAATGAACTAAAATAAAAATATCTTAGAAATAATATTGGTATTGTAGTAGTACACACACAAGTACACTACAAAAAGAATAATTGGTAATTACCTCTGTGCCAATTTGAAATTTTATGTGTCTGTTTGAAAGTGTATGTAAGCACATAAGTAAAGGAGTAGTAGATAGTATGTGACACCTATGTATGTATGGATTGCATTCAATGTGGCGTAGTACGTAGTCAATTAGCTTACGCGATGTCAGTTAGCTTACGCGTAGTCAGTTAGCTTACGTGTAGTCAGATAACAAAAAAAACGTTAACTGAATACAAGTAAGCTATCTCACTGTGCAAACGTTATCTGACCAGTCCTGTAGAAAACATACTAATACCCACGTATGGGTATGGGTCTCGTTAACTAAGACTGTCCGCCCGCACATGTAGGCACCCGTACGAACGGGGATTCAATATTCAATTTTCATGTATTAATATGAATGTATTCAGAAAAATCTCAGCTTTCCAAAAATGTAACATTCACATATGCTTGTCCCTTCCGTTAATGCGATATTTTCCACCAAAGTTCATGTTTGAGGTCTTGCGATCGTGGATCAGAAGGCAAAGTCCACATAGATGCGCAGTACATTGATACATCGGAATGAAATAAAAAAAATGTGCACGGAATTTTTGTCGAGAATCTTTTATCGCGATTTGCATGATTTACTAATTACGTCTGTCCCAAATCGATTGCCTACATTTGCGGGCGGACAGTGTTATTACTGTGCGACTGAACGTTAAATCGCTCTACGTAAGCTATCTCTTATCAATTAGAGAGATAGCTTACGTAGAGCTAGATAGCTTATGTGTAGTAACTTAACGTTTGTTTGCATACACTATTAAAAGCTATGGTACTCTCAAGAGCATCCAAAAAGACAGAATCACCACTCGCGGTGATTTTTTCGTTATAATTAATCACCTCCCTCAACTCAAAGTCAGCGGCCCTTAAAGTAGTAACCCATTTTAACTTATGTTTACGTACCATATATATTTATACGTAAGTGTCTCTATGTGTGTACAGTACACTCGTGGTATTATATTACGATTAGACCGTCATAGTATTGTAACTTCAATAGTAATAATATTAGACCATCTTTTGTACTACCGTATCACCGTGCAGTTGTTTTTGTATTTCCACTGGGTAGTAATCAATCTTTGGTAATCCCGATCATAAGTTGGAACTATCGCGGCATGTCATTATATGTAATGTTATAGTGAGTCACCAAAAAAAGAACAATACATTAATGAAGATGAATATCGCCGACTCCCGATTTGCATTTGTTCGATTTGAATCAATTGGGAGTCATATTATTATTGGATTGCTTTTTAGTATGCAATTACTGGTAATGGCAATCGTTATGAGCCCCCATCAAATCCCATTCCCTGGTCATCATATCTGTACTGTGCAGTGAAATGCTCACTACATGATTTGAAATAAAACAGCACAGTCACTAGGAATTAATTAGTAAAAATGTCATTTATCAATTGCATATAACACTGATGATTGTAATAGCGTAATGAGTTATTTGATTGTAGCACTAATAAAATTAGCTTATTACTAGACTGAGCATTCAAATGCATATGTAAAATCAAATTTTCCATTGGCCATGGTTATCTTCAGTATCATCAAGTCTCCTAAGCTGGAAATAGCTGCTGTCGTTGCTGATTCAATACGTGCTGCGTCTGGATCATCTTCTGCTGATTTGGGTACTTGGACAAACTTGTACTTCTTGTTGTAAATATTCCAGACTTCCACATGAGCGGTGTGTACGTCTCCCTCCAAATATCTACAAGACTGAATGATTTTCCCTAACTCTACTGTCTTCACTCCAGTTATCTCGGAGATAAGCATTTTTCTTGCCTGAGTGCACAAGAAGGATGGATGAGGTATTGTCATTGAAAGTGGCTGCGAAAAAAAAAGTAGGCACAGTTATTAATGTTAGAATTATTATTATCATGCTCAATAGAAATTCAAAAACAACAACAAACTTACATTAATCAACTTGCATCAGGGCATGGAGGGAATGATCGATGCCAGTGAAGACCACACCTGCTTAGTATTAGTGGTGGATGCCATTGGCGCTTGGGGAGCATTGTAGGAGAAAGTGAGCATTGTCGGATAAGTTTCAATCTGCTTTAGGCAATGAAAAATTGTTAGAATCGTTGCTTTTAAATCAATGAAAATGCTCATGACAATCAACAAATCATATTCATTATCATCCCCCAATTAGGGAAAGGGTGGGGGGAGTGCTGCAGACAGCAAGCACCAATAGGGACGGACGTGTTGTTGGAGAAGTTGAAATTTGCAGTCAAAAAGAAAAGTTGTTAGTATCGTTACTTTTAAACCAATGAACCCACCTATTCATTCCTTCCCAATCAGGAAGGGGGGGCAGGGCTGCAGACACTAAAGAGGGGGCTAAATTTCAGAGAAGTTGAATAGTATTGTAGGACAAGAAGTTGTGATATGCGGTCGTAAAAGAGAAATTGTTAGAATCATCACTTTTGAAATCAATGAGACTGTACACAAGAACAATCAACAACATATGTTCATTATCACTCCAACAGGGGGGGGGGGGTAGTGCTGTAGCTGTAGACACCGATGGGGGTGTGTGCAAGAGATGGTTGTGAGCAGCAGGCCCCAAGAGACGGCCCGGGTTTGTAAACAGCGCCGGCCCAGCTCTCTGGTTTAAGATGAAGCTGTGGGGGGGGGCGAGGCTGTGGCTGTGGCGGCGATGATGATTGTAGATGTAGGGATGGGATTGGTGGTGGAGGTGGAGGTGGAGATGCCATAAGGAAGTTAATGTGGTATAGTGGCAAGAGCAGTGGCAGGGAGCAGCCCACCATTGTTCGGTTTGCCAAGAAATGAGTTGTGAAAATATTTATTATTCTTGTGATTATGTTGACAATACGATCGAATCACATGAAAAGAGATGGCGCGCGCAAGCCATGTCTATCACCTTCTTGATCTTGAATGTTCAGCTAAAACATACCACAAGATACACATACCTCTGACGTAGCACACAGTGCATGATTCATAGTATTCGTGGACACGTTGTCGGAGAAGTTGCGATTTGCTGTCAGAAATAATGAAAAGTTGTTCAAATCAGTGAAAGATTAACCCTTTCCTACCCACCACAATGACACACCAAAAATTAGAACTCAAAAACTCATGTGTTGGCTTTCATTGTCATTGATCTGCCATGGGCAGGAAAGGGTTAAAAATCTCGCAAAATATTGCAATCCTAAAAAAAACATTTGTGAACTGTTGCTAAACTATTTTTTCCTCACGCACAAACTTTTTTTTGAGATAGCAAGAAAGTTTACCCCATATCCCCATTATGAAACCTTGAGTCTTTAATGGACAAATTCAGTTAATGCGCTTGTGAACATTCATGAAGAGACACTGAACCGTTAGACTTGGATGATTGGGAGACACACTTCTGTAGTCTAGAGCAGCTGTTGAGTCCTTGTTCTAGTCCAACGGTTCGGTCTCCACGCATGACGATAGTTTGTAAATGATTTATTGCATTGAAAATTTCCATAAAATTATTCCTTTCGTGTAAATTGTTGATGTGCTTACCTCACTTTTGACAGGCATACCAAATACTTTATTGTCGGAGAAGTGTGTGCAAGAAGTTCCGCCAATATTAATTTGAATCTGGCAGGGAATCAAATTTTATTACCGTATTTCAAAAAATCTGCTTTCCTGTTTCAACAAATTGCACGTTCAATCTCAAAAAAAACTTATCCTCACAGATCCATCATGTGAAGGCATATTGTTATCTACCTGTCTTGCATGTTACATAATAGCAAGAATTTGTGTCAGGTCTGGCAATGATGTATGCCTGATCTAGGTCTAGGGTAATCAGTGAACATTGGCACATAATTTCTTATCCACTGCAATTTAAGTGATTATTTAACGGTTCCAATGAAATATATTACAATAACTGTGATTGATTGTTGTAATTGTAAATATATAATCATTTAATATTTTTTTGTTTGGTATTCAATTCAAACTGTGGCTGCAATATATTATATCTTGTGCATAAATTTAGTAGAGGGATTAATCTCAAACCTTAACAAACCAAACCTCACAACACCACAGTGCAAAGTGCAAAGATTGTTAGCGATGCGGCTGTCCCATGTGATGGTGGTAGTCATGGGATTTTGCGCCTCATCGCAAGAAATTAGAAAATGTAGACGCATGATATTTCCCCCTGTAAGTGGTGTGTGATTCTTAGAAGTTTCAATAAATTATAATACAATTGTGGTTTATTTTAATATAGGCGCTATAATTTCTTCATAGGATTAGATAGTAATGATCAATTGGAACTGATGTGGTGATACAGCATAACATGTGTGACAATTGATGGCAGAGGAATATTTTGTTTTGAATACATCTTTTTAGTCCTAATTATTTATGCTCGTTTAATATTTAATTTAGTAGTTTAGAGATGATAAAACTTGAGGACAATAATTAAATACTACTGCCTTTGATATATTACGCTATTGTGCGTTCAACTGTTGGTGATCAGTATTGCTTCTGCGGCAGGCATCTTCACAGCTGACAGAACAGCGTGGCAATAAATACCTCTTACTACATAGTATTGTACCTGGTAAATATTGAAATATTGAACGTATGAAATTTATTACTAAACAGCTACTATCTTATGCCTAAGCAGCAGGAAAGAAATATTTTAGTTATGCCTGAAGACTGCGCGCAACAATTGAATACCACGAGTATTTTCGAATACCGGTACATTAATGTTGATTCTACCTCTGAGCAGACAGGACTTACCAGCAAGTGTACAAGTGAGGTGCAGAGCAATCCTCAAGGCCATTCAGATGAGAGAGACTAGAGAGTACGTAATATTATTGTACAAGTATTTAGCCTATCTAAAAAAGTACTTCTCACCAAAAACCCATATAAAGGGACTGAGAACTTATTTTGTGTCACTAATAACAAAGATGTGTTTAAAACATATTAGTGAAAATTCTATTTCCTAAGTCAAACTACAAGTAAAATGTGGAATTACTAACAAGACTCATATCTATGAGGAGATTTTGAAACCATTCAGTGGATGGAATGCACATTTCAGCCACTGAGTGGTCGGAACCAGAACCAAAATAAAAAGAGTGTGTGTACTTATTACTTATACTTATGTACGAGTTTTATAACAATTACTGCCAAATGTACCAGCTCTATGTAGGAATCATTTTTTGTGTTGGCTGAGTTTCCAATCCGCTGACCATGGGACATGGGATTGCCGAAATTGCTGAAACCACCTCCTAGAGTACCAAATAACATGGCCATTATTTGGAAATAAACAAAACTAAAAATAGCAGCATGCAGCTATGAACGGGCTATCATAATTGTTCAATTATAGGCAAGGATGAAATAAATTGGACAAAGTATTAATTTTTCCGTGTTTTGTTACATGATGTAATTTGATATGAAAATATTAAAATCTACTTTTAATCACCAACTCGCTCATGCCCATATGATATTTCTTTTGTAAAGATTATAATTGTTGCTTGTTGTGTTTTTACATTATTGAGGTTGATTGTTGTTGTTGTTAATTTTTGTGGTCAATAGCCATTTTGTTGATTGAGGTTGATTGTTGCAGTTTTCATAATTTCTTTCCGCCCTCGAAATGTCACTCTTATTCAGAACAATTGTTATCTTATTAGATGATGATCTGCCACTGACCGTGTGCCCCAAACTTGTAAGGAGGCAGTCGCGGTTGCAGTCAAAGCCGACACGAAAGACGATGGCTCCGTCATCAAGAATAAATTGGCAGCGGCAGTTGGCGCTCTTGATAAGGAGGCCATGAAACCAACGCAGGGACACTGGCAGTGGCCTCTTTCATTGTGCAAGGATGCACTGAGATGTATATTGGTTCATGGGGGGGGGTTGTGTTCCTTGAAGATGGCTATGGCTGTCAATGTCATGATTATTGATGCCCTCGGAGCACGGAGCTTGACGTACCTGTTTGTCAAGAAGGGAAGATGGTGCTCTCGTTGCCAAACCAATGAGACAATCAACGAATGTTGCTGTCCCCTTATGCTTTGGTATGTTGTTACCAAGTTGCGGCCGTGTCGCCAACTGCTTTCGGTGCAATTGGAAGAAAAATGGATGTAAAACGACCCTTTTTTTTTTTTTTTTCGTGCACACGCGCAAACTTCAAGGGATAGTATCTTGGGTTCTGAACGAGCTGACTGAAGTACTGCACATCCCTGGAAAGGTATTGTTGTGCTCTATCTCTATCATTCTATGTTATTGAATTCATCATGAATGTAAGTTGTTAGACCTTTGTAGCCCAAACACAGCATGGGGGTGAATCGGGATGTATAAAATCGCTGAAAATTGGATTTGTTACATTCGGCGGTAGTACATAATCGATAGATCTTGTATGTATGTAGTTGTATTTAAAATAATACAGATAATTATGCGTACTGATGTACACTTCAATCATTGGCATGACCGCGGAAGTGATTCAAAAGATAATTTAAATATATTTTTCCAATGGAAGGGATAAGAAATATTCCTATGTTAAAATTGTGGTTCCAACTACTGAGTGGTTTTTTGAACGATTTTTGTGTGAAATGCCTCCTCATAGAAGATATGAGTACATGTAATTCGACTTATATTTTTGTACCTTTAAGAAGAACCATTTCTGTGTCTTCAAAAATAATGCCAAAATAATGTCAATTAGTTTTGTCAGATGAGTCTAGTCCAAACTCGGAAAATTGCCTCAGATTTGTTGAGGGCAGTCAACTTATTTATTTTATTTGAGTGACACACCACAAGCCGTTACTCTACCATTCCCAGACAGGAATTTGTTTACTTAGATAGTACTTATTCAGGTGTATGCGTAAGTACATTTCTATGAGCAACGAGCAAGAAATAATACTTCTTCAGGTGTAAGTACATTTGCATTTGTATATCTTTCAGTAATGACAAACAAGTTGAGTTGATTTTGACAAAAAAACAATTTTCTTTTGACATTGTTCATTGGACCACAAACGGACATAACACTTGAATATATAAAAGCAGAAATTGAATAACTTGAGATAAGTATTGCTGGTCTCTAAATAATTATTGTTACATTTCTGCTGTTTTTTGGATTGTGATATTCGTTTTTTGGTGTCACTGGTCGACTCATATATTTGTTGTTGCTTGTTGTTGTTGTGCCCCCCTCACCCCCACCAATAATTGTTTCATCATTATTGTTGGTGCTTAGTCTTTTAACATTTTTACAAGATTTTTTTCTTTTGTTGACGCTGGAGTTGGTGCATATTTGACTTTTGGTACTTGTTTTGCTTTGATGAATGTGGCATTGGATTCTGGGGCTGAAGTCCCATTAATGGTTGTTGTTGATTGTTGTGTTCCTCCCCTGTTGATTATTGTATTTCATTTTAGAAATTTGGTTGTTGGTGTAGCTCGCTTTTTGATGTGCTTATTGCTGCTCCACTATTGTGACAAATGAACAATGCACGTGTGTTTCCAGTTGAACATCATATGTTGCATTTGCTGTCTCCCCCTTATTGCTGCATTTCTGCAAATCGGCTGGTTAGTTTTATCTGCTTAAAAATGCATACAAGATGGCTATCACAGTGTAGTAGGTTTTGATAATGATGTGCCCGTGGTGGAACCATGCTGATAAACTGCAAGGTTGTTACAACAAGTTTGATGATGATTGTTTTTTCCCACCCTGTTGATTATTGTGTTCATAGTACCTGCTACCTGCTTATTGCTTATATATCAAGCTAGCTCATCCATCTCAACAGATCACATCATAAGGAAGCTGACAATGGTTTATAGTGACAGCTGCATGCTGTCACGCAAAGGATGTTGTGAGGGTGTTGGGGGTGCGACACGCATGTGATGCATGTGTTGTTGGCGAGAGTCATCTCAAGCAGGAAACAAACACACGGGGAAACCACCAAAATCAATATCGTGCGATCAGTGCATTTTTTTCTATGTATCCATTCCTTGTTGAAATGCCTGCACCCCATTCTGATTATCTGAGGCGGCTATATAAACTTTGGCATCTTGGGGAGGGACCCTTCGATGCCCTAAAACAAAAACATCTTAACAAGGTTTGAGGAGCTACACGCGTCTAGAGAAATTAATCTTGGGAATAAAAAACTGACGATGCAAATTTCCCGGGAATTTCTCAAAAGTGTGCCTTTTGTTGCATCACACAATAAATGAGAGTTCGCGTTTGCATGTTTGGCAGATATGATTAACTGGGAGCACACAATATGCCGCGGCTGTAGCCACAAAACCCTGCACAAGATTCCACCAAAGTAATGTTTTAAGAAATTCATATAATCCACTGTTCACTGCAAACAATATTCTTCAGTATGAACAACAACGATGATGAGAATCCAGTAAAAATGGTGAGCAACGATGTCATTTCCTATGAAGAATGTGAAAAGCTCATCGGAACCCTCCCACCCATCAAGCCCCGTCACACACAATCAAAACTCAAATATGAAAGAGCTCATTGACCTTTGCAAAGAAATTGCCACCCAAGCAATCCACCAACATGGGCCATGCTGGCATGAGCATGAAGCCGCAAATGTACGCCTCCTATGAGGCTACACTGTGGGTGAATCCCCCCAGACCCGGGGGATCAACCAGCTTACCCATGCAATCAAAATGCCAGTGAACAAGATAATGCCACACAGACAGTGTGGCATACATCTAGAGAGGGAAATTTTGTCAGGTGTTCCTGATTATTACCCCGTGTTTTTCCATTACTGACTGTTACCATATTTTTCCTGTTGATTCCTGTTGATTCCTGTTGATTCCTGTTGATTCCTGTTGATTCCTGTTGATTCATGTTGATTCATGTTGATTCATGTTGATTCATGTTGTTTCCTGTTGTTTGCGCAGGAACCTGAATATAACGATCCATCAGATCTACTTTTATTTTTACAGGAATTCTTGGTTCCCCTCTAAGAGTCCTAAATTGCAAATCCATGACTACTTTCAACTATGACTATGTGATTGGGCACCAGTAAATTCTCGCCACTGTATTTTTTTATTTTCAGAGGTTTTTACGATGAAAAAAAACCAAGTATGATGAATTGATATATTTTGGGTGGTTTTAAATTTTTTTGTGGAGACCTAACGCCGAAGTTATCAATATCAAGTCAAATTTGTTTTTATTTTTAACCTGCAGGAACAGGAATTTCCTGTCCAAAAAATGCAGGCAAAATTGTGGTTTCTGACAGGAATTACAATGTGCACAGGAAGTCTCAGGTTCCTGTCCCTCCCACAGAAATCTCCGAACTTGATTTTCTTCACTTGTTATACACAACTGGGTTTTTCAGAGAAGTACTCTGACACTGGACAAGTCATCAGGAAATACTATCAGAAGGCAGAAGGATAAACCAAGGAATGTCTGGGTCTGGGCGAGCAATATGAAATGATAAAACAGTGTTTGCCAACAAACAAGTTCCTTGAGACTTAACAAAAATGTCATCATGGTTCGTTCTTCCTCTGAGATTTTAGATGGAGAAAATCTATCAAGATAATTGTAGATGCCCACGGCCAATTCACTCCCCGCAGAAAATAATATTGACAATATCATCTCTATCATACGTCACATCATCTACAAAAAAAGGACAATAGAGCTTGGTTTTTGACACACACTGGTGGCTATAAACCATCAACCTTTGTTATCTAAATACAACGCCAATGCAAAGGCAAAGAAGATGATTTGAATATATTGTTTAAATATTGTTGGAAGAACTATCTCATGTCTGATGATGCGATACAGAATTCCGGAACTGTAAAAATGGCAATGAAAGACATAAAGTAAATGATGTGGAGATAGGCTAGACAAATGTGTACAAATTAACACATGTAACAACCAGGAAAGATCGTTACACCACTCCCACAGCCACAGCCACAGCTCCCAATCAAATCAAAGTTTGTCCCCTCTGCGCATAATGTTAATGTGTCCTGGCTGTGTACCCGAAAAATATGCAACTAGTTCAATTCAACCTGTACACCTCATGATGGCATTGTGGAGCGAATTATGGGAAAAGAAAAGATGAAGCATTAGGTTAAAATTTCACTTTGTGCTTTGCAAGTTGCAAGTGTAAAGTTGGGAGTGTGCGAGCTCTGAATTAGGGAAACTTGACCATAACCATCACCCATCAACTGCCGGCCCCCATTAATCACCTGCAGCGATGGCGATGGCGATGGCTCGGACCTGCTCGGACTTTTAGCAAGCAGCATAAGATAATACCCGTAGTAGCAGTGTTTCCACATCACTTTCCATTCTTGAAATGATCCCGAAAGCGACACGATGGAGCGGCAGAACGCTGGCGTCAATGCCCTCACATTTTCGCATGTTATCTTCTTTATCGTCGCAATTCACCGCGCCATCGCTCATTGCAAATGCATCACCATCATCGTTTTCAGCAACACCAATAGAATCAACCAACGCAGCAAAACCCCAATCGCACAGCTATTCACATCAGCGTGGGCATGGGAAAATAGTAGCCTTATCCTCCCAACAATCCTCTTCCTCAAATACTATATCAACCTATCTTACAGAATTGCGCCATTCGTCTCCTATGCGATTGGTTCCATCCCGCAGATCTCACCTCGCGCATCAATTTAATCAACATCATCTAACTAATGAGAATTTCAATGAAACACATCACGAGGCAGCCTTACTGCACCTCTCGTCTTATGGTGGAGGTCTGGTGCCAGGCGATTCCCTCCATTTAGATATTGATGTTCGAGGATGTGGTGCCACTGTGTGCGTTTTGACTCAGGGCGGACAGCGTATCTATCGTCCCGGAAAGCATTTCAGGCAATATGGCAGTTACTATTATGGTGCCAATACCGCAAGCAATGAACAACCAGGACTCGATCAGACTAAAAGTGATTCAAATACACTGTGCCAGTCAACACTTGTCTGCACAGTTGAACCTGGAGCTACTTTATTTTACCTACCTGATCCAACTGTTCCATATTATCAATCATCATTTCAAGAAAGGCGTGAATTTCATTGTCAGTATGATTGCAATGCGAAGAACAGTAATTCCAGCAGCAGTGAACATAACGAAATGCGACATCAGATGGGATCTGTTATTGCTGTAGATTGGTACAGCGCCGGAAGACGATTAAGTACGGGAATGGAAGAGGAGCGCTGGGCATTTGACTATTTGGCTACGAGGACAGAATTGTTTGTTACTGAGCAACCAAACCAGGGCAAAAATCAGACACATGCAACGAATAGACCTGTGTTGATCGAAGCAATGACTTTTGATAATCGCCGTCATTCCAAAAGTACTCCTTCAGCACACAAAGCAGATGATTCATCAGGTCCAACACCTGCGGCTATTTCCATGGGCCACACTCACGATGCCATGGCCACCGTTTTACTTCATGGGCCTACCTCACTTCCAGTGGCCAAGCGAGTGAAAATGGTGGCACGCCATTTGGCAAGTTTACGCACGCGTGTACGTTGGGACTATTCTGAGGACGACGATGATAGTTTTCCAGATTTTGACAAGGGCAGTAGTGGCAATAACGATCAACGGTTTGGAAAAGACGAGGATCTTGGGAAGCTTTTGGAAGCATTGGGAGGAAGGGTAATTTTGAGTGTTACTCCAGTTGCAAACAATGATCACATCAATCACAATGAGAACACTACACATCACGATCAAGAGCCAATCACGCACATGGTGCGGATTCTTGCCGAAAGCAACGAAGATATTTATAGAATTCTTCACTACTGTTTGAAAGAAAAACAATGCTCTCGACTTTTGGGTGGGTTCGAGCCCTACAAAGATAGGATCCATTCTTCCAAAACTGTTAGACCACAGACTGCGGTGCCAATGCCTCAATCGCAAGAGAAGCCTTTGCGCATGAACAAAATGAAGACGCGAGAAAATAACAAATTGGACTTTCAACTCATTGCCAATCAACTTGTACATGGGAACAATCAAGACACACACGATAACGGCGTTTGTAACACAGAAAATCACGGTGCATGGTTTCGGATGTGCACACTATCAGACTCTTCCCTTCCTGTTGGGAGTTTTGCACACTCGCTAGGCGTTGAATCAGCTTCTCAATTGGGACTTTTTGATGATTTAGAGGCTGTATATGAAGATGACAACAAGTACAAATCATGGTCCATGAATGATAGTTCGTCATCTTGTTCAATTGAAGCTCTTTCAAATTATATTTATGCAGTGTCACGTTCCAACGCTCGGTTTTCGACTCCATTGATACTTTCTGGGTATTCTCTTCTTTCTCCCTTTCTACAGCAATCGTCCACAAATGCTTTAAGCGAAAACACAAATGAGCTACTTTTGGATCAATTGGACATTGGTCATATTTATAGAGAATGGCTTGAAATCGACAACTATGTCGATGCGCTTCTTGTAAGCAATGGGCCAGGCCGACGCGCTTCCATGGATCAAGGATTGGGATTACTTCGTATTTCATCGTCATTTGTTGATCAACATCATTACCGTAATTTGACATCCCTGGATGGTAAAGTAGCATTAGCAAAATTGTGGGAACTCTTGAGAAAAAGCATCGAGATTCAACGCGGTACCACATCCTCTGAAGAATACTTCCAATCCACCGATTTTCTTCAAAACTCACAAATGAATATGTCATTGAATCCAACATACAACTCTCTCAAAGGTCATGGTCACGCGGCGCCCATTTATGGAATCTTTTCTGCTTCACTGGGTATCCCTCCTCTAGACGCCTCACGCATTTATTCATTTGGAGCAGCACGGGATGCTATATCTGCCGCAGTGCGTTTGAATTTGATCGGACCAATGGCTGGCCTGACAATTTTGGATAGCGTTGGACGCGTTGCGGTTGAGGAAGGCTTAGAAGAGGGATTGTTGGGTATGCTTTCTGATGTCGGAGAAGAGAAAGAGATTGGTACGAAGATGAAACATTGGTTGCATTCTGTGGGAACTTGTGCTCCAATAATGGATTCTGTTCAACCTTGCCATGATTTGCTGTCTGTTCGGTTGTTTCGAACATGATTTTTGTAATGCCATGCTCAATATGATGTACAGAAAAATAAAAAACAAATCAATTATCCCTTGCAGCTTACTTAATTAAGAAGTAATGCAGTTCTTAGGTACTTCCATTCACTACCTACATACAAGAAACCAACAAGGAAAAAGCAAACAGGAAAAAATGCATCTTGAATCTACAAGCCCCTGATATGCTGGTCTCCATGTCAGTTGTTGCATTTCAGGACGAGGACGAATTGTTATCACCATCCCAATTCCTCTGATTTGATATTGAATCCAACGTGATACCATTATCCCCGCGATACCACCAATTCTTTTTCTTCCCTTTGAGATTCACAGAACAGTTTTCTGGAAGATCCCGAGGAAGAGCACTTTCGTTCGATGAGAAGGCAGCAGGGTCTGAACTTTCCCGCGACCAACTACCTCGGTACATCGCTGCATGTAAAAAATGGATTGAATCATTCTCTTCAAGGCAATATACCATGACATTGTCACCACTGCTAGAGAGCAACAAGCTGCCACTCTCTGTCGTCCAAGAATTGCCGAGGAATAAAAAGGACTCAGAGCTTGCGTCATATCCGAACAGAGAGCCCAATGAGATCCCATTGGAAGGAATATCCAACTGCATATTACAAAGATACGTTAGTCGGGATCAATGATCGTGTCAAATGTTGCTCGATATCGGAAATTTAGAATAAGAAAAAACATTTTTTTACCTTTTTCACACCCTCATTCGATTTCAATTCATAGCCCGTCCAGGCATTGTCAGTAATATAAATGGATGCCCCACCAGGTAAGTCTGCCAGCGCCAACAGCTGGATCATATCTGGGTCCAATGACTGCATTCCGATAATTGCAACATCTCCTGCCTTCATTCCAATACAAGTGCCTTGGTCGGCACTTTCTTTGAAAGGGGATGCTGTTGGAGATTGCGTTGGATGCGAGGTTGGAGATAACGTTGGGAGTGCGGTCGGAAGTGACGTTGGAGGCACCACATTCAAATCAAAAACAACATCATCGCCAGTCCAATTGTTCTGATCTGTTATAGACGCCAAAAGTTGCATCTTATCCCCCAAATATGTCCCATGATACCACCAGTTTTTTTTCTTGTCCGATAGGCTCAAAGCACAATTTTCTGGAAGACCCTGAGGAAGAGCACTTTCATTCGACGAAAACGCCGTTGGATCGGAATTTTCAACAGACCAATCACGCTGGTAAACCGCAGCATACAGAAAGTTGACTGAGCCACTTCCATCAAAACAGTATACCATGGCATTGTCACCACTGACAGAAAGAGCCAAATTGCCACTCTCTGCTGCCCAGGAGTTGCCGAGGAACAAAAATGACTCCGAGCTTGCGTCATATCCGAAAATAGTTCCTGATGCAATTCCACTGGAAGGAATATCCAGCTAAATACAAAGGTGCATGTTTCATAATCCAGTTAGGCATGTGAGTATTGGCGTTTCTAGAGTACTAGCACTAAATGACAATTCATTTGTTTCGCTTTCTTGCGGTCTTACCTTTTTCACACCTTCATTTGATTTTAGTTCATAGCCTGTCCATGCATTGTCAGTAATATAAATAGACGCCCCGCCAGGTAACTCTGCCAACGCCAACATCACAATCATGTCTGGATCCAATGACTGCATTCCGATAATTGCAACATCTCCTGCCTCTATTCCAAGACAAGTGCCTGGGTCGGCACTTCCTTTGGAAGGGGACGGCGTCGGAATTGATGTTGGAGGAGGAGTTGGTGTGGCCGTCAAAGGAGGCGATGTTACAGGTGGAGGCGGAGAAGAACAATCATATCCTAATCCATCTCCAAGTAGTTGACGGGGTGCACCAAAGTATACAGAAACTAATTCAGGGTAATCAATAAATGGATTGCGGTTTCCTTGCCAATCTAAAGTGATTGAATTTTGAACAATTTCAACATAAAGGATTCAATAGAGTGAGTGAGAGGCATATAAATGTGCAAACTGCTCGTTGGGCCGTACAAAAACAAAAGATGAAAAAACATTGACTTACTCTCGCAAACTTCATCATTGCGTGCCTTCTCCTTCTCATCCGGCAGATCCTCCAAATGCCATTGCAACAATTGACTCAAATACCCCATACCCGCCCCATTCGCCACAGACTCAGGACAATCACTCACAACCAAATCCATCACATTCCTACTACTGTCCTCCCCCCCCCTCCTCGCCATCATACCGTAAATCCATGTAAAATATAGCACGGGCAATGTCCCCCCTTGAATTCTGCGGTGGCAAAAAAGACGAATAATCTTTTTGTGTATCATCGGCAGCTTCGATGTGAGCGGGGGTGGTACAAGTCGAGAGTGGGGAGGTGGTGCCGCAAGATCCAAAGAAGAGATTGCCCCGTGCGGAATTGACATTGCAATCGACGGGGCGGACGTGATGGAGATCGGTGTTGTCGTAGCCGCTTTCTCCCACGCCACGGCTTCGTGGCCATCTAAGTAGATAGTGCGATAAATAACAATTGCGTAGAAATCAAAACAAATTCAAGTATCAGAGACAAGGATATCAACTTTTCAATCAGATTTTGTGTAAATTAAAAAAAAAATCGATCGATGCCAAAAACCACTCACAAATGCTCTCTATTCCACGAACCGCAAGTACCATCATCTCTCGGAGACGTAGGGACATATCTCTCTCCATACGTGAGCCATACATTCTCTCCACTCTCATCCGAATCTAACGACGCCAAGGCATCCCACACGTCGGGGGAGCTGTTGGAGGTGTAGGGCAAGGATGTCCGATGCGTGTTCTGGATGAGGTTGTGCATATCATCGCGATTGGATAGGTTGGATGCTAGCGAGGAGTAATAGGTAGAGATGGCGCAGTCATTGTATATTGGCTGGGACGATATTAGGGGCATCGTGAAGATGAGGATGGCGAGGGGGGAGGGATTCTTGGACGATCTCATGATGTTTATTTTGCATCGGTCCTTTCATGGCCCAAGTTGAGTCCTTCTATGGCCCAACTTTTTCGTACTCACTGTATACGTAGAAGTACTCGTCCGTACATATCTTTGTACATAGGTACAAAGACACGCCGTCCGCGAAATACGGTGTGCGATGTCCCCTGAGGTACCAATTGAAAGTAGTATGGTACTAAAATACTTCGGCCATCTGAATCGATGCCAGATCGATGCTTCCCCCGAGCTCTCTTTCTATCTTTGTTTCTTTTG
>JALLAR010000363.1:0-22033 GCA_036939335.1 Conticribra guillardii
GAAAAAAAATGGAATCTGGAACACCAACCTGACTCGTGGGAGCAGACATACGGTAGGAGAGACAAAATCCGAACCGCACCATCATCGTCTGTCTTCCCCTCCCCGCCGCTAAGACGGACATCGACCACTTTTCTGAATTCTGAATCATTGCTTTTCGTCTCTATTTTTCCACACGATGACGACGGCGGCAACAATCGGCACCCGATAACGAAAAAAACAATAATAGTACTAGCATCAACATCAACTCCCAATCTCAAAACCATAATAATAACATCAAAAGTTGCAGTATCGCACTCCCCATTATAACAAAAACATTTCTTCACAAACAAACCCACAAATAATATAACAGCAAAATGGTATGGACCAGAATCCGCGACGCCATCTCCGGCCCGCCCAAACTCGAAGGACCCTCCATCCTCCCCCCCTACTTCCCCGTCGAACCCGCCGGATGCGAAATCCACGCCCAGAAACTCTTTCACTGTCTCGCCCAAGGTGCTACCGAAAAGGCACGCGATATGGAAAAGATGGGATATGCCAAGAGTTATTATCCCGAGGTGGAGGAACGGAGGTTGAACAAGTTGAAGGAGCAGGAGGTGGAGGGGCAGCAGGCATTGGCTTCTGCTTCTGCTGGTGGTGGTGCAGTCGAGAAGGGCAAGGATGTGGACGTGTCTCAATTGCCATCGCCAAATGACAATCCATTGGATGAATGTCGGACGTTTATTGCGTATTATAAACGGTGTTGCGATAGGGAGTTGAAGAAGAAGAAGAATTGGATCTTGACGGAGCCTTATCGTGTGCAGGAGGAATATAGATATAAGAAGTGACTTAAGAAGGAACGCGGATTCGAATGCGAATACATATTGCAGTGATGAGATAATTTCAAATATTGTTTGTTTGTTGAAGGATGTTGGGAATATCTTCATTCCTTGGGCCATGGGTGATGGGAATTATTTGTCTTGGTATCTGAGACATTCTTGACAATGATAGACAGAGTAACCTTAACAATTAGCAAAATAATTATCATTAAAATTAGAAATATAACTTCCTAGCGGCATAACATCAGGAGCAGCTTCGTGTGTGCCCATTAGTGAAAGCCGCGCTGGGAAGACATCGTCTGAGATTGACGTTTCATTGACTTGCTTTAGCCTTGGAATACCTTAGTGAACATAATCTTTCATGCTCTTTCTAACATAGAGACCGAAGGTTGAAAAATTTGGCTGGTCGGCAGGTATGATATTGATTTGGGTTGGTTTTGTGTTTGGTATTTATGTTGAAAAAAAATGCTATGCAATTAAATAATAAAATTAAATCTCATTTCTATTCAATGACCTAATCATATTATTATATGAGCTCCTGAGAAAAAATGAATCAAATCAAAATGTTAATTATTTCTTCCCTTGACCACCAATCTTCAACAACAGTCGATTCTTAGCATGCATCAACTCTCCATACTTCTTTTGCTTCCTTGCTTCCTCCTCCTCCAACCGTTCAATCTCCTCCTGCAATTGTTCCGTCCTCAATACTACTCCCCTAGTTTCATGGGCACGCAAACGAGAGTAAACGGCTTCTTCAATCTTGGAATGCTGCAACTCAGCAAACGAATGGAGGGATGCATCGATCAGGGTTTGGGAACGTTGAGCGTATCCTCCTGTTTGTATAGCAAGCTTTTGTTCTAGTTTGGAGCATGATTTGAGGAGTGATTGAGTCGCATTTTGAATTGCAGTGTATTCAGCATGGAGGGTTTGAATGGTATCGGTAGTTTGATTGGCTGTGCCAGATGAGTTGGACCATCCACAATTATCCTTGGCTGTAGAAAACGCTAATTGAGATGCACTTTTCTGGGACGCGTGCATAGTATCTGAAACAGCAGCATTCAAGACATCTGAATCGTCTTCATAGTAGACGCCAGTGGATGTCAACAGATCCCTCTTCTCTTTTATGATTTCTTTAAACTCGTCCCCGAGCAATTGTTTAGCAATTTCCAAAGCTTCTTCTGGGAAGTAGTCCAATGGCGTCTCTGGAGCTTCCACTGATTGTTGATGCTTTCGCTTTTTATCTTTTTTATCCTTCTTTCCTTTCTCTTCCTTCAGCACGGATGCCACTATCGGATCTGATTTGTCTGGAAGAATTGGATGAGAGTATGCATCGTGACTAATTAGAGTCAACATTTCTTCATTGATCAATTTTGTTGCTAAACCCACAGCTGATTCTTCCTCATTCTCTTTCTCATCTGTTTCAAAAAGTCCTTGAAGGCGATTCAACATAATCCCACCTTTAGGTCGAGGAAGATCTGGCCTTTTAATCACCGATGACTGCTCTTCATACATCCTTTCTGCCTCCTTCCTCAATCGTTCTAGCTCCTCTGCTTCCACATCCGCCGCATCTTTCACTCGTAACTTCTTCCCAGCCTGCTGCTCTTCCTCCTCTTCCATTGGAACATCCTCCGGAACTGCCAACTCATACTCAAACTGGGGTGCCGGTAAATTTGCCAATGCGTCCTCCAAATCTTTGCGCGCTCGTTTCGCCCTACGACGTTCCTCTTTGGCCAATTCACGTAGCGACATGTGTCGGGTGGCAAATGTGCTAGTTCCAAAGGATGATGCTCCAACCGAAGAATCGTCATTGCTAACAACAGAACGGAATTCGGAGGGAGGACGCAAAAGGGGATTGTTGGCATTTAATCCGAGTTCATCTCTGTGAGAGGAGAGTGTAAGCGGTGTCTGATTGGCAGCTTTCCGTTTCCCCCCAGCAGTGGCATCATCGTCCATGGGACGGCTTACCATGGGAGTATCGCCAAACGCCGCGGCCGCTGCAGCACCTGTCAAATTTGCACCAGTGCCTGCACCACCTTCCAGCAAATCCGCATTTTCATCTCCTAACAAGGGTGTCTGGCCTGTGGATAAGGCACGCAAATTCATTGCTTCTCTTTGAATCACCTCTGTAACAGACATCTTTCCTGCCTGTGAAGAAGATGCAGGAGTACGCATAGGAGTTGGCAGAGGTCGATCGCTATAATCTCCCAATAATGCCTCAGTAGCTCCTCCTGCACCACTTGCCCCTGCACTAGCAGTCAATGAAGCCAAAGCCTCCTTCTCCTCCTCACTCGCCTTGGCCACCCTCCTTAATTCCTCGTCTTTGACCGCTGGTTCCGGCATTGTCAACACCCCCCTCTTCCTTGTCGCAATCGGATCATTCCTCTTGGACACTTCTGCAACAACATATTGCATATTCGATCGTTCCAATGATCGTAACCGCGCTTCCTCCCTTCTCTCGTGCTCTTTCGCTTCCCTATCCCTAGCACGATATTGCATCTCATGAATCCTCTTATAATCAACATCCTTCAGCCTCTGATTCAAAATCCCCTCCGCACGATGATCCTCATCCCTCGTCGAATGAAACCCCGCCGGCGCAGGCTTATGAAAAGGAATCTCCACCCCCAAATCAATATCCCTCAACTTCTTCTTCGCCCTCGTCTTGGCCTCCCCACTCAACAACCCCGCCGCCTTCAACTCCCTCCTCTTTTGCAAATCCGCCATCCGCTTCGCCTCCTGCAACATTTTCTCCCTCGCCTTCCTCTTTGCCTTTTTACCCTGCGTATTCGCCAACCTCGCACGTGCCTCCTGCAGCATTTCAATTTCATCTTCGTCCATGTCAATGGGATCGGGGCGCGCGGGTTTGGTTTCGGGATGCGGGTCGATTTCTCCGGGGCGGAGTTTGCGGGCGGCGCTGGCGGCGGAGACGCCTCCTTCTCCTACTTCGAGGCCAGCGGCGGAAGCGGTGCCCGGTTCGCCGCCCCCCGAAGCGGCCATGGCGGCCTCGTCCAACAATCGCTCGTACCGCTCCTGACACTGCCCCGCCGTCCTTCCCACCAATGGACCAATCGTCCTCCATTGCGCGGGCATCAATTTCGCGAGGTGCAATAACTTTTCATCTTCGGGACGGGACCATTCGACTTTTCGGACGGAGGGGTCGAGCCATTCGTTCCATCGTGCTTTGCATTGTTTGGCGGATTTGCGATTGAGGAGGGAGGCAACGCGTGCCCATTGTTGTTTGCCGTATTTCATCACGGCGGCTTTGAGGATTTCATCTTCGGAGTTTTTCCATACTCCTCCTTTGATGAAGACGCGGACCATTTTGGAAAATTTGTTCGTTTGTTATTAGTGTCGGCAGTTGGAAGAAGTCGTTTGGTTGGACAAATAATTCAATTTGAGAAGATGATGTGCCCTCTTTTTCTCTCGCGTTTGTTCGTCAAGCTACAATTTTGACTGGAAATTCAGCTGCCCTGCAACAATTCTTTAAAGCTTAATAACGATGTTTGTTACGATGGTGATTACCCCAGTAAGTTGATTGGTTTCCCTCTCTATTTTCTGAATCGTGTACAATTGTAGTCACTCAGCGGCGTTCATTGTCTTGCCGTGATTTCTCTGTTTTTTTTTGTTCATTAGTTCGTGTGTTGTGTGATGGACAGACGAGGCCTTCCTCCATTTCACAAAAAATAAATACTTTGTGAAAAATCCGAGAAATGACAGCCATAGAAAATCTCGCTTTGGAAATTATTTCTGTGAACGACACAACCAGAACTTTTCTTCCTGTCCCATTGGCAGTTGAAATTGGAATTACATAGATGAGCAAAATCAAACAGAATAAATGATAAAGAAGCAATCATGAACGCCAGAATCCAACGCCGTGTCCCAAAATGGAAATGCAGGTCCAAAATCAGTGGCGACGCCCCTCCTCGACCATCAAATTCATCAGTCACATCATCATTTCATTTTTTATCAACTTCAGTTTTGCCCGCATCGTCGCCGTTCTCGCATCCGCCGATTCTGCGGTCGTTGTCGTTATCGTTGTATTCTACCTCGCACACCGCTCCAATTCAAAGCAATCCATTCCAAAGATATCGATGTATCCATCATTTCTCACAGATATTTAAGAAAGAAATGACAACACGTTCTTCAATTCAACAATGCATATCTGCTGCCAGTCAAAGACATTTTTTCACTTCTGATATTGCAAATGGCATGTATGTTACAGCAACAACTACTATTCCCAATACTGATGACTCGTTTGGAGAAAAGTTCAGAATAAATGGATATTGCGGAGAAAATAGAGCCTTTCGGCGACATTATCATGTGTCCAAAGCTGGCATGTCTACCTACACACCGCGCAATGAATGGCTGTGGAACAATGAAATGCAATCAAAATTATTTTCTTACAATCGTTCTTCATTTTCAAGTGCTGCAACAATCATGGATGAGGATAATGACACTGATGATAATGAATGCAATGATAAAAAAGGTTCACATTATGAAGATGAGAACAATGAATCAACATTTTCAACAGGTAATGGTGGTGATCGCCATTGCCGAACATGCACCTGCCATGATACCAATGCAAACGATGATACTGCATCATCAAAGTATTCAAACAGTAATGAACAGCCAGCTCAACATGTGTTTTCAGAATATGAACATCAATCGCCTATTCAACAATCTGCAGATTCCATAACATACCAGCAAAAGAATTCTGATACTACGCATCACAGCAATATCCACCATCAATCCTCAACCATCATCGCACAAACAAAAAAATGCCATCTTTCCACTCCACTCCTCCCACCCAACACTCCTCTCCCTCCGCCACACCCCCAACCATCCTTCTCCTTCTATAAACGCAACCTTCCCCAAAATCTAATTGCATTCACATCCGCTGAAGGCAAGCGACGCTTCGCCCATGCTCTTCAAACCAATCATGCCGAAAGCTATTTTCCCCTATCGGAACAGTTTTTGACCCAAATGGATCCTGCTTACTGTGGTGTCTCGACATTGGTATTGATTTTGAATGCATTGGCAATGGATCCAAATGTTCGGTGGAGAGGTGGATGGAGATGGTATGGAAATGAGAGTATGTTATTGGAACGGTGTTGTTTGGAAGAGGAACGGGTGAGGAGGGAGGGTGTGACTATCGAGGAATTTGGGGGTTTGGCGAGGTGTCAAGGGGTGGACCTGATCGTGAAGCGTCCTGTTCCTTTAGATGATGGTTGCGATGAAGGTATGAATGATGGAAGTGATGGTTCAGTTGGTGGTATGGATGAAAGAAGGAAGTCATCTTATCAAAAAGGATCGCATGGAATAGATGAATTTCGAAGAGACATTATTGCTTCAGTGCAAATGCCACCCCGCACACGTTGGGATGATGGTGAAGAAGCAAGCATACATGAATTGTCTCAACAGGCAATGCAGAAAATTTCTCAAACAAGGATTGATGCTAACGTAGGTGCAACTGCTAGCGGAGGATACTTTCTTGTCACATCATTTGCACGGCACTCGCTCAAACAAACAGGCGATGGGCACTTCTCTCCAATTGCTGCCTATCATCCTCCTACCGATTCATGTTTAGTGCTAGATGTTGCAAGATTCAAATATACTCCGTATTGGGTGGCTGTAACGGATTTGTATGAAGCTATGATACCGGCAGATATGGCAACGGGCAAATCAAGGGGATGGGTCTTGATGTTTCCACCTCCTACTGATGTTGCAGGTGGTCGTAGTGACAATGAAGTGCACCATCGAAAGACGCTTAGAACAGTCGAAGAACGAGAAGGGAAACGGTGAGCTCAAGTGCCTATTTTGATGTTTCAATTCTAATTTACAATGTTATAACTCAACCAGAAAATAAATTGAAATTGCTCTTGTACTCGCAGACCTGCAGCTTGCGTTCCATTGGCAGGTAGTGGGATACCTGTATGTCCTGCTGAAAAAGTCAAAATTGAGTTTTGCCCGTTGGGTAATGGTTCAAGGAAACACTGATCGAGTCTGTTCGAGTTGGAGCTGTGGCAACGTGCATGCCACATTTCATGTGTACAATATTATTATAGACGCTAGAAGCTAACATCTTACCAGTAATTAATAAGATTTAATCGGAATATTATTGTTTATAAAATTAGGGTTACAATACCCTTGTCTATCACACTATCAAATAAAAAACAATGGCGACCAATTAAATAGAGAGGCCATTGGCCAAAGTTAGCAAAAACATCGTGTTTAAAGCTTGCTCGAAGGAGCACTTTGCTCAAGTTCGTTCAATGTTTGCATTTCCAGAAGAGCTTCTTCCAACAAATGGCTCAACCGTTCTGGATAATCGTGTTCCCGAAGAGAAGTGATGCAGAACATGCAATGGTTTGCATGGATGGAGTATGCAAGTCCCACCCCATCTGGAACCACCTCGCCATATCCCCAACTATCAAACCGAGGGTGAGTTAGATGACTAGTGCTAACTCGCCATGTCTTCGCGCGTGCATACAAAGGGTGAGAGAACAAAGAAGGTGCGGTCTCTCCTTCTTTCAGCGATAATGCCAATCCCAAGAAATGACGATCCACTCCCATAGCCTTGGCCGCCATGCCGATGTATTTACTATGGCTACTCACTGCTTCACGCAACAGATCCACCTTCTCAGCTCGTTTGGAACTATCCAACTCGTCCCGCTTAGGGCGAAGTCCCATAGTCTTGACAAAGGCCTCGCAGGCAGGAGATACTGTCCTCGTTGTTTCTGTTCGACCATGGAGAAAAGGACGAACTTGCGTGGCTTCGTATGTTCCACCTTGCTCTTCCCATAGACGATAGGTTGCAAGCTGCATTGCCATTTGTACATACGCATCAGGAGAGTACCCCATTTTCTTAATGGCGTTGGAACCATAGCCTTGGAAACTTTGGACTTGAAGCTCATGAGAAGAGATGAGTTTGTCAAAGTGGGATTTTGCTGTAGCACACATTCATTTGTAAAAGAAAGTGTTAGTGCGATAGTCAAATATTTCAAAGAGTCATTGCGGCACAATACTCATGAGTAGTATCACAGCTCAAAATAAGGAAATACTCACACTGATCAACATGGGACGCTACATTTGATCCCTTTGAAGTCAAATCGTCAACGCAATCCGCAAAAATATCCTTTACATTCTGCTCTGCACTCTCATACCCCGCGGCACCGCCTCTGCTATTACTCTCCGCCGAAACATCCCTGAACGAACGCTTGGTAATAAAATCACAAAATCCAACCACTGGCATGCCGTCCATCATGGAGTGTTCCCCATTCATGCCAGCCTTTCCGTTTTTGGTGCAAATAAGTTGAATGGATTTGTCGAACCATCGGTTGTGACCGGAGGTCAGACTGCCTGTCCAAAAGAGTTCAGAGCTTTGTTTTTTGGAGACTGGCTCTTCCTGTTGTTGGATGTATTATATGTGTGTGTGAGAATAAATGCATGACAAAGTTTAGACATGGAGGAAATTTAGTCTTTTTGTCAAGATGGAACAAAACTACGTTCAATCCATAAATACACTGCACGGTATTAGTGACGCAATTGTGATGCATAATAATACACTCACGTTTTCATCCAAACAAATTAGCACAGCCCCACTCTCCAAAACTTTCAAAGCCTCCTCCATCTTGGACCCACCCACACGAATCAATTCCTCCCTGGCATTGGCACATGAATCTCGATCATTACTCGTCAAATATCCCAACATTAAATCAGATGACGATGACGATGATTGCTGCTGCCGCTGTTTCCTACTAGAAAGTTCCACACATTGCTGCAATCGTCCCTCAATCACCTCCATTGGCAATGGCTCTCCACTCTCCCTCTCCACAAAATCAAACGAATAGAAATGTCCACCACACGCCACAATCACATGACTATACAAGGAGGGATCATAAATACGATATGTGTCCTCCTCTTTGCGTGGGATGCGACAGGCATTAAACATGTATTTGTAGGCTACGGAACAGAGTGGAGTTTTGGGGTCTTTGCGTCCAATGGCTTCGTAGGGTAAGGTGCCTGTGGCAACGAGTTGACGGAATTGGGCGGTGGAGTAGAGGAGGGTGGCGGCGCGGAGGACGCCTAGGGATTTACTAGTGGTGGTTGGTGGTTGTTCGGGAAGTGTTCCGTCGTCCGAAAAATGGAAGAAATAAGAGACGTTGACGACTACCGGGTCTCGTACCTGGTGCGCATTGTAGTATTCATTGTTTTTGTTGTTTTGAATGCGGAATATATTGAGTGATGGAATGCATAATAATGATGGATAAATTGAGTGAGGATTTGCCAAGTACGAGCAAAATAGTAGCAGTTGGCAGTACATTATTCATTGCAGTATTCATAATAATAATCCTTTTCGCAATTCAAATTCATCCCAGACATTATCGCAGACACCAAGACGAAATTTAAATTGCATACACCACTACAACAACAACAACAATATTCTGCATCTCAAGTGCAATAATCTTCAAACAAACAAACAAAAAAGGGAAAGGACATGCATGAATTAACTAATAATGAATACAAAAAGAAAGTAACTCACCTGCAAATATCCCAAAGTATTCCACCAAAGCTGCAACCACGAACTATCCTTCATCTCCCCCTCTTTTCTCTCCACCAACCTCCTCTGCAACTCCTGCACCATTTGCCCCTCCTCTCCTCCTCCTCCAGCCGCAGCAGTACCAATAAACCTCTCGCACGCCTCAATCAACGACTGCTTCTCCTCCTCGCTCTTTGCCAATGGCAACGCCGTGGGTAAAAACTTGTCAATCGTGTCATTGATGGATGGAATGGGCAATTTGGGCAAAGAGCGCTGTTGGGAATAGAGCGTGCCTCCGATGTGGGATTCGAGGTAGGATTCGGAGCGGTAGTCGCCGTGGGATTCGATCATGGGGTGGGGCCATGGTTTGAGGGGTGGAATGTGGTTGGCGGTGGCGTTGGTGTTGGTGTTGGCGTTGGTAGAGCTCATGGTTCGTAGTAGGATGGAGGACGAAACAGACTTTTGAATGGAGGTACTATTATTATTCTTTGCGGCGATACGACTGCAACTTCGTTGGATTCCCTGGCGGAGCATGCTATCTGGGAGGGGTTGGAGATGCGAATTAAAATAATAATGAACTTGGAGTGAATATTATTATGATGACAAATGTAATGCAGCTGCACGGCAGTAAGTGTTTGATTGTGATATTATGGTGTACTACAATTAATAATAAACTCAAGGAGAATCCGAAAAGCTTGGCATCGTCATTGACGAGGCATGTCGATTGGCTTTATGATGTATCTACTACCTACTTACAACATAATATTATTATTGTGCATTACTTATTTGTTTTTAGAACGGCCCTGCCTGGCTGATGCTTGGCGTCAATGATGCCCGATTTTTATTTTTTTGTGCGGTCGGTTTGTTGTATCTTCTCTATGTAGGAATTGATATGAGATCTTTCAAAAAGGCACGGGCGGGGCCCGCGCGCGGGGCGTGTTCGATCTACATACCTTATGTACATACCTCCTACCTCTCTCTCTCTCAAAAGAGAAAGAGAGCTCTACTCTATGATGTACTATTATCGTCTACTTATCGTTCGCATCCCCATGAACATTGGTCCTCTCAGAGTCATCAATCTTCATTCACGGATCTGTGGAGTTGATAGTGCTTACTACAACTGTTCATCAACAACACCTCGATCACCACTTACTCCAGCAACCATGTCCGCCGAATCCGCCGTCAAGGCACTCGCCCGCCTCCCCTCCAACACCATCTGCGCCAACTGTGGCACACAATCCCGCCTCGGCTTCTCCAACGTATGCATCAAATACCTCACCTTTGTCTGCAACACGTGCAAGAGCTCGCACCAGGCCATTTCCCACCGTTGCAAGTCATTGACCATGAGCTCCTGGGATCAGGACGAGGTGCGCCAATTGAAACTGCACGGGAATGAGTATGCGAGGAAGGTATGGCTGGCAACGGCTCCATCGCCGGGTGTGGGGGGGAGGCCCAAAGAAGGGGATGATGTGAATGTCTTCAAGCGGTTTGTGGTGCAAGTTTATGAAGAGAAAAAGTACTATAGAGAACCACGGGGTGCGAAGACTTTCGAAAGAGAGGAGGGGGGGGTTGCCCCGTCGCCACCTGCGGGTCCTCCCAAGCAAGCTCCCAGACGGGCGGTGTCCAAACAGGCTCGCAGGCCTGCACCCGCCGCTCCGGCTCCGGCGGTAGATCTGCTCGATTTTGGGGCATTCGACAGCGCACCGGCACCAATGCCAGCTGCATCTGTCAACGACGAAATGGCACAACCACCGACAATATCATCGGCACCGGCACCAGATCTATTTGATCCATTCGACATCAATCAAAATGCCAATGGCGATGCTTCGAAAACAAATAATAATACACCCATGAATAACACCTTCGTAACGCCAAGTAGTGAAAACAGTAATTCTGTCGCTCCTTCTTCCGGGGCTGCACCATTATTTGATCCCTTTGATAACATGGGGTCCACAAACTCAAATGGGAAACAGAATCCAATGATGATGAATAATGGTGTAATGAATCATGGTATGATGAATAATGGTGTAGTAATGAATAACCTTGCAATGAATCAGCAGCAATTCTCCAATGGGCAATCGAATCCAATGGTTGTGAATAATGGTGCAATGAATCATGGGATGATGAATAACTTTGCAATGAATCAGCAGCAGCAGCAGCAATTTGGGATGATGGGTAATAACTATCAGCAACAGCAACTTAGTGGAGGAATGATGAATAATGCAAACAATAGTTATCAGCAGCAGCAGCAGCAGCAGCAATTTGGCGGAGGAATAATGAATGGAAATCATTTTGGATCCCCACCAGCAATGAATTCAAGCATGAATAATGGTGGAATGATGATGTCACAACAACAACAACCAGCAATGACTATGAATGCGATACTACAGCCACAACAAAGTAGTAGTAGTACTAGCATTGGCAATAATTTTGGATCCAGACCTGCTGCTGCTGCTGCTGCAAACTCGGGTAAAAAACATGATCCATTTGCGGGTCTTGGTTTTTAAATACTATTACTATCTGATAAAATCATGTACATAATATCAATGTCTGCTACTACACAATATGTCCAATGTTCTTGCGTGTTTTTTAATTAGGTCATTACCAGTTAGAATTGTTATTTGCCTTTCGAAAAGAGGAAGATATTGCGGTAAGTGCCATTATAGTTTGCAAGTTTATTCTTCAGAGCTGGAATCGGATGAGCCATGCACTATTTGCACAGAAGGCACGCATCGAACTTTTGGGTTGCGTCTGCTAGCTGATCACGAATAGCATCGCATTTGGCAGTGGCATTGGATGTCTGTTCAGATTGATAGGCCAGTTGGATTGATAGGCGAGTTGCATTTATAAGCGCTTGAGTTTGTGATTCCAAGTACTTGATTCTATCTTCTGGGAGAGCGATTTGCAAACCATCCAAATTCGTCGTTTCCTCAACTAATTGTGTGCACAATGGTGTGGAGGTGGCAGCTTTAATTAAAATTCGGGTTATGGAAATTTATAGTAGGCGTATGAGAACCGATTTCGCTTACCTGCTTGCTTTTTCTTACTCTTCTTTGGTGGCGTGTTGATTACTGGCAGTGCGATATGACTGCGCCAGTGGCAGTGCAAATTGCGAATAATTTATGATATTATTACTCTTATTGAATGTCGATGACTACTCTTTACTATTAAAATCCCTAGACCATACTATCACTACTGTGATGCTGTCATTGTCGTCTGTGACAATATGGTACTTCCAAACTCTATCCATCCTCCTTCCACATCCATATCCATACCTCACCCATCATTACCAACGCCATCGTTTTTATCCCGTTCCAGTATTCTCGTCATACACTTAAATCCTGCACATGCTCAGCATAACCTACAGTCACATTGTCACACCGCGAATACATTGGTTCTGTCATCTAAGCCAGTACTATGACGACAAAAAGACTGTTTAGCATGATACATTATTGTACATTTTAGTAGCTGTCTTTCTAGATGATGCATCTCACATCATGAAACAATACATCATAATTAATGTGTAAAGTACACAAATGTATGAATATGAAATAATAGCTTTTCCATCCCACTCTAGGTGCCTCTATTTTTTCGATTTTGTTGCAATGTGCTCATGAGCTGTGCGCGAAGGTTGGTTAGATTGGCCCTTCCGCTAGGTTGCGGCGGCGGCGGCCGTTGTTGGCTCTGCTGCGCTCCTTGGCTAGAGACGCCGGGCCGGGCCTGTTGCTGCCCTTGCTGGTTGAAAGCAAAGCCACTTTGGCGCTGATTTTGTTGCTGATTGCCACGATAATTAGTATGAGAGTGCCCTTGTTGCTGCACCTGATTTTGTTGTTGGTATGAATATTGCTGTTGTTGCGGTTGAGAATTGCCACGCCACTGCTGCTGCGTAGCATTACTGTAGTTATTACCAGCCATGCCTCTCATGGTTTGTTGATTGTATGCCCCAGGATTGGCAACGTGGGTGCCTTGCTGCTGTTGCATTCCATGTTGATATTGATAGGGAGGTTGAATCGCCGGTGGTGCATGTGGAGGTGCCTGCCATTGTTGAGGTGGGGGAGGAGGTGGAGGGAAATTTGGAGGGGCTTGCCATCTTTGAACTGTTGGGGCATTTGAGCCAGGGTGGTGGTAGTTGCCCCCATGGTGGCGCTTTGGCGTGGGCTCCATGGCGCCCCAAGCCCTTGTCCCAGCTTGATTCATCTGTCTTCCACGACCGTTCCTCGTAGCAAGATTTCGTTCATAAGAGCTAATGTTCATGCTCCCGAAGCCAGATTTGTGGCTGCCATTGCTCTCGCCCAAATTGGCGATTGTATCTCCACCACGATTGAGTCTCGGGCGCCGGATGCGCCTGTCGTCTTCATTCAAAATGGATGGAGGAGGAACAGCGCCAGGCAAGATTACACTCATGTGGCCCTCTATGGGGGGTTCTGTGAACGCAAAGCAAACTGCTTCGTTTGGTTCAATTGGGTTCGCAAACGTTTCAGTTGTACGAGAGATCTTACTTGCTGTGGCGGGTAAAGGCACGATACTATTTTCATCAAAATCATACAATTCGTGGCTTAATGGTTTGCGTAGATCTCCAAAGAAACAAGATAACTTCGAAACATCAATGTCCCCAAGACAGAATTTTTTCTTACTATACTCCTCTCCAGACTTTAAGATAAAAGTAGTTTCTGCACTCAAAGGGTGTTCTTTGTGGTAAAAAACATAACCATCGTCGAGACCACGGGCATTACATAGGAGTTCATTAGGGGACCATTTTTTCATAGATGGGAGCCTGTTGCAGTAGTTGTTAGGATAGATTTGTGAGACAAAGAGGCAACTGTAACAAAGCAAATACAAATCACTTGAAGCAAACTTACAATGCGTCAAGTAGCCGTTCTTCGTCGATGAAAGGAAGCAACACAACCCATAACCAAGGCATAGCCTTTCCATTAGGGTCGCATGGCACATCTTTTGGATAGAAATCAATAATTGGGCTCTCCTCGTCCCGCATCAACCAACGCGCTCCTTTGGGAACAGCATGAGAAGAGTCTTCTGGTAAAACAGAAAGCAGTTGTTCCACAGGTTTGAAGGGTTCCGCCAGCTCAAAGTCATCGCAATCTTTCTGAAATCGTTCAATATTTCTAAGATCCGATGCAAATGGAGCATAATGAAACGGGAAATACCATTTCCAACTGGGGACTCCAGCATAATAGTATTTCATTACCCAGCATAAGCCTTTTACATACTGACAGAATAGATGCTCTCTACCACCGTGGTTTTCAACATCATCAGCTTTACATTTGTCAGTGTAATATCGATCCTTCCATCCAGGCTCGTGCAGTCTGACATTGTCCTTCACAGTTTTCGCGTACTGATCTAATTTTTCAGACTCGACAGCTTTGATCTTTTCTTTCAACTGTTTTGCCCTTTCATCAATTACCTCCTGTTCCTCTTCTTCGCTTTCTTCGTCCGCGTCGTCATCAGATAGATCAGGATCCCCAACAGAGTCTACGTCACTTGATGCGCCAAACATCTCTTCCTCGTCGTCGCTGGCATTTGCAGACTTGGAAGGTGAAATCTGAGATGCTTTCCTTTTAGCTGAAGTCTCTTTTTTGTCAGTTTTTCCCCCGTTGGCCACAGCTTCCTCGTCTTGGGGATTAGAACCAGTAGACAAAAGTTCCTGTTTCAACGCCTCCGCGGCCTTAGTATTATCTTCGGGCATTGATTTATTCTTCAACTTTTTGCGCAACTCGTCTTTAGCTGAATGCCCCCTTTCAAGTTTAATGTCTCCATCAGATGATGTCATGCCATTCTTGACGGCCGCAGCCTCCTTTTCGGCCATGATACGTGCTGACCGTCCCATTTTCTGAAACACTTCTTTTGGCGCATTGACAATACCTCCTGGAGGCAATTTCCCAGCAGCAGCTCCTCTCTTACGATAGAACTCTCTACGCTGCTTTTCCTGTTGTTCATTTTTATGTTTCAACTCAAATACATAATCTTCAATGGCACCCACCTCGGCCAAAATGACATCCACCCGATCCAAATTGACTTGCCCTCCATGATCAGTGAGATATCCTCCCAATCCTGGCAATAACCTCCTATAGACATTGAACAAATAATCCAATGCCCCATCCCGGATATCCAAACTGGGAAGATGTGGCAAGAAATCATTCCCCACAAAAAAGCACATGAATACAATATCATCCACTAATCGTTCAAAGGATACCTCTCCTTTGAAAGGAACACTTAAAACGGATGCAAACTCATTTGCCAAATACTCTCGAAGGATGGGAATACTCAGACGCTGCAATGGTTTATTCATATTTTCAGGCAATTCCATGGCACAACTCCCGGCAGCTTCATCCAGCAACTTTTGCTGAAATGTGAACCCCGATTCATTCCGACGTTTCTCCGTAGCCTCTGCCGATTTTCTGCCAAATAAAACTTCTTCGCGCAGAATATAAAAGTGAGCTTCGTGGGTTGCCAACGCAAGCATGATAAGATCGGCATCCAATCCATGAAGCACGTGGACAAGATTGGGATCATACCCCTTTTGACCACGCTGATGACGAACATGTGACATAATTTTATGTTCCCCCTCTCCNAAGATTGGGATCATACCCCTTTTGACCACGCTGATGACGAACATGTGACATAATTTTATGTTCCCCCTCTCCCGGCACAGAAGCATCACTAAACAAAACTTTAATGTTCTTCCAAGCCTTATCCGTGGCAATCCGTTTACGAATATAAAAACGCACATACTCCGATAGATCAATCATGAATTGCGTGCCCGGCGTAATCACATTGGAATCCCACGGTTGCTCCGAACGAGGCGGCGCCTTGATCCCCTGCTCTTCCAAACTGTCCCTCACTTGAACTTCCGTCTCGGCCCTTTCCCTCGCTTCCTGCGCGGATCGAAAGCGTCGTGCCCGCTGTTGATTCATTTTCGCACGGGGTGCCACTCCGTCAATTGCCAGATAGAGAAGTTTTCGGGGACGCACCGCCCTCACGAGTCGATCGACGTAGAGACATACATTTTTGTACATTTCTTGCTCGTTTTTGGGTTGTTCTCCGTGTTCGGGGTGGGAGCAAGGGTGGATGATGCCGTTCATGTCAATGTAGAGATTGTCGACCTCGAGGCCGGAGGGGTTGGGATTCGTGGCATCGAAGGGCATTCGGATGGAGCCACTGTCAGAGGCGAGGTGTACGCGTTCTTCGAGGACATCTTGGATTATTTTGGGGTATTTCTCGGATAGCCATCGGTAGAAGGCTGGAACTCCCATTGCTGCTGCTGGTGGATGATGCTTCGTTTATTCCTGTTGTTTAAATTTTCCGCGTTGCTCGAATGATACCCAGTAGTAGCCATAAATCGCGAGATCTTTGCTGTATCGTACTAGTATGCTAATGAGATGAGAGCGAGCAGCGAGCGATAGATAGGTAGATGGGCGGCGCGTCCCTGAAATTGCTCCCTCGTGATGTTGTTTGTTCGGCCGGCGCAGCGCTGTGAATGAACCGGCTGGAACTGGAAGGAAAAAATTACTGGATTTGTGTTGTGTATTGTGTAGTAGGAGTAAATGACTCGACTCCGACTCACTGTAGCCACGTAAATTATTAAAAAAATTGCCGCCGGCCATCGAGATCAACAAAATTAATTTTATTTTAAAATATGGTGCCACGCAGGGAGTGCAATTTAAAATGACTGTCGCACGCACGCACCTCCCTACTACAGGCTCACGCCGAGACGATGAGTACGAGCTAATCTGCGTGTAGACCCCTGTGCAGTTGCGTGCGCCCTGCAGTACCGGTCAGTGGTCCTTAAAGGAGAGCGCACGCACACCGCAATGAAATTGGTCAACAAAAATGGCGGGCTCCTTCCGATTTTCGGGCACCTGTCTTCCCACAATTTGGGGTTGTGGTTGCACAAAATCGGCTTTGTCTAAAATGGGCATGCGACCCTGCCCCCTTGTCAAAATTTCCATCCGATAAGAAGCAGTGGCAATCATCAAGACCCTTGTCTTCTAGTTAGAAGATACTCTATCTACCTAGAGGCGTTGTTTTTCCTCTAATGAGGAATGAGTGGTGTCGGTGCTACCTGTCCCGGCCGCGGCGGTGAGTCGATCGTCAAGCCGAAGCAGTCTCCCGTAACACGTGTAGAAAGCTTAGACTGCATTGTGGTCGACAAAAGCTCTCGTAATGAACAGGATCGGGGGGGCGCGTCTGCAGTAGATGAGGGAGCCAACGATGCGACGCCAGAGCAATCAAAACGTCTGGAGAATGGGCCGTCAGATTCGGTTGTAGATGAGGTTAGCTATGATAACAACAAAACTAAGGAACAATGCATCGATCCTCCTGCAGTAGGAAAAAACAAGCGTCCTCGGGAGCCAGAAACTCGGGTGCATCTCGAGGTTTCTTTGTCTTCATCTGATGCAAAGCGATCTAAACCTGACGATAAAAAATTGTGTAATAAAAACCCTGCGCACTCAGAGAAGGTGGAGCAACCGGTGGAGAAAAAATCCGTGATTGAGGTACTTCAATGTGCAATGAAAGTTGAAGAGGTAGGAAAAACCAACATGCCAGAGCATGATGCAATCAAGCAACTCAATGCCGTGGGGGAGCACTTGCAGGAGAACAAATCAATATCTGAATTGATAAAATGTGACACTGATCGTCAAGACAAAAAATTGAGTGAAGTTTCTACAGCTGATGAAGGCAAGCATGCCCCCGCAACAAAGGAGCAATCTTTGGATGAAGAATCTAACTCAGAATTGAAGCCATGCACAACTGATGAAAAAGCTATTAATGAGAATGCCAGTAATGAAAAAGCTTCTTCTCCCGCCGATGATGAGCAAATTATTTCTTGTGGTGATGATAGGTTGGAGGTAGAATCAATTTCAAATGAAGCCATTAAAGAGCAGCAAGTTAAAATGAACCAAAAAATTACCGACGAACAACAGCAAGAATACAAAGCAGTTGCAGCTGCGACTTTCGGTTGTCTGATAAGATACATTGCAGAATACGGAACACCGTTTCAATCAAAGCATTGCAATCAATTAATAAAATTTCTGTTGAATCTAGAAAAGCAATCAAAAATGAGCCTTGACGACAAGCGAATAGATTGCTCTGATAATGAGCATCCTGATTTTGATGTGTTGCGTCAGAAGTTATTTGAACTTTCAGGATCATGGATGTGGGGGCATGCAGCAAATCACGCAAAGCATATAGTCTCCAGAGGGTTCATTTCCTTGTCATTGGTGGAGAAAGCTCTCGAGGTATGCAAGCAAGAGGACGTTGTCAGCAGTCCTGGTGTAAAAGTAAGATGGGATGGATGGGGTATAGTAATAGGAGATATTCCGATACCAAAATAGATAAAAATACATGTAAGAAATTAAGCTCGTCCATAAAATTAACAAATGAACATGGTACATAGTTTTGCGGTGCGTCCTAACACAGGGTGACACAATTTCAGGTGTTGATGCATTGATTTCAGCGAGGTATCACGCACTTTCTACATCGGTTATCATCTCCTTGCGAAATAATCATTGAGGTAGATAGCTATCTGAGTTATGAGAATATTTTGATATTAAACGTCGGTTAAATAGCCTTATGAATTATGAACAGACGTTAACAGAAAGGTTCTATTACAAACAAGTATCGTCAAAGACATATCATTCATGTCACGATAATCGCCCCGGTAACATCAAGCCTTGACCATCAATCGTGTTATCAGAGAAAAGTTTTGGTCGAAACACTTCGTGGTGAAATAGATCGCGTTCCGTGACCTGGGAATTGCTCTTCGTAGTAGCTCCAGACATGCTTAAACGCTGTGGTGATTTCGGATTCTTCATACCCTGTAAGAACATGAAGTTCTGGCCTCCATTGAGGTGTGATTTGCAAGGCTACTCGCGAGGCGAGTAGGATGGCCGCTGCCAGATGCGTTGGCAGGTATTGTTGGAATGAATATTCTTGTAGTGTCAGATTGCAGAAGAACTCGGCATATTTCTTCACGTACTTGGGAATTTTTTCAATGAGACCACGGCCCTGCCATGTGTCATCTTCGAAAGTGGTTCCTTTCGAAAGGAAATATCCCATGACATGAAGTGGGGGAACTGCCCGGAGCTTCCACCCGAGATGTCGAAGCGCCTCCACTTCTCCGTCACGAAAGGTCAAGGAAGTATGACCGACGGAACTAAGTTTCGTCAACCTCAAAAGATCCGGGATTGCTGGACAATGCTCCTCGGCCTCCTCGTACTTGGCAGCAATGCTCAAGCACGCAGTAGCGAGGAGTTGCCAGTGACTTCGCGGGATGTCACGAGTTCGAAAAATTTTATCTAAAAATAATATGCTAACATGAACGGTTGTTGAGTGTAGTTGACATTGTTCTCCGACGTCACTCATCCAGTCGACGAGGTAACGACGGTAGGGAATGTAAGACGCCTGAGGCGAGTATGTTGCCGGTGAGACGTAGTCGCATTGGCGTTCACACATGTCGATGAAGAGATCTTCAGTGCATACTCCGAGCGTTTCGTCCGTGTTTTCCTGTAAGGCGAGGTGATAGCGAGTGAAGGCATGCGTGAGCAATCGAGGGAAATAGCAGGTGGCTGAATGAAAATGGCATTGCCCCATGCATGCAACTTACAGTGATGCCAAACGGCCGGGACAGTGCTTCTGCTGAATTCATCGTCACTTCAATCGAGCCTTCAGGGCGGCACGACATCGGGGATGATTGATGTTCCCAAGTCTGTATAGAATTAGGTTGAATGAAAGGATAAAGAGAGCTTCGGTGAGATTTGTGTGTAGAATAACGGCTGGATTCGAGAGTAATACACTGAATGCCAGGCGCTGTGTGTAAAAATATTTCGAATTTAATTGCCAATGTCAATGAAAAATTCAATGCCGATCAGCACCAATCCATAGAGCATAGCTCATTATGGAATAACAATGCAAGAATGACAAAACATCATGGTTGATACCACTCACAGATATCGGCTTGAACATAAAGGCATCAGCATCTCCTTGCGACTGGTAGAATTCAGAACCGGCGGGCATATTTGATATTCGATGAGGTGAACTGAGGAGAATGATGAGCACTTGTATTGTGTGAACAACAACTAAACGAAAGGAAAACAATATCTATCCGGCGAGATGTTGTGTTTGCGGGGTCGGGTATGTGGTGGTAGATATGATCTTGTATGATTATGTTGTTGTGAAAATGCAATCAAAGGCCGTTGTCCAACACCCCAGACTTGAAATCAAACTTGTCCGCGATAGATCGATACTAACGAATAACGATGCGGTGCGTGAAAGATCGATGATTCGCCTCAAAGTTGGTCATTGCGTGTTTTGCTTGGGGAGATCAGTTGGTAGTTGCTAGCTCCTCCCCGTTTTTAAAGTTAGGCCGCTTTTAATAGAGATATCAGTATGAATTCAACATACGTGTGTTATGTAAGTACCTTTCTTGTATGCAAAATCTCTTCTGGACTATTTCTACTGCTTACGCGTATGTAGAAAGTTCGGGTCCCGTCTCATCGTTTCAAACTTGTCGGGCGGGTGGGTGGCCGAAATAAAAACGGATTTGTCAAAGTCAAGTAAGAGCTCTCCAATCTCCAATGACAATGAGTAGTATCTAGAAGACAAACCACAACCAGAATAGTAAAAGATTGGAAAATCCATTATTTACAAAAATAAATATCTATCAACAGAACCCTTAAATTACGATTGAAGCGGTACATAGGCGGTAGAGAGGATAATATAAGACTAAATTGTAGATTTACATACATCTGTACATAGGAAAACACCCTGCTATGTATAATCTCTACTACCGGCAAAATTTTAAACCGGTCCGAAGAAGCAGAAGCGGGCTTTTTTCGCAGTATTGTTTCCACGTACATACATAAACAAAACTTTCTTCTTTTCTTGGGGGTTAATGTAGGTATTGTTTTTAATCTGAAACACGCTCGCTGGCGTTACTGTAATAGGAGTAAGTACTTAGTAGTAGGTAACGTGGATGAAAATACTCCGCAACGAATCTTTTCTCATTTTCACCAGAGTCAATTCTACCGAAACCATGTCCCATTCATAAGAAAACGAATTTCGGGAGACATGATGATGTTGTACTATGAATTATTTTTTCATTGGCCAAAGTATCCGTTATCAATACAAGACATAGTTAGTTGTCACATCATGAATCGTAGCAGTGGTAGGATAAGAGAACGAAGAAGAGAAAGCTCTCTAAATTTGAAATCTCGGGGGCACTACGATACTCTCCTACTCTACTTAATATAATTTTAGCATTACTGATATTGCCCTTTTGTGTCATTATAAAAGATTCGTGAGAATCAACAATATCATCTACTCCTACTCTAGTAGAGAGAATAATAATAATACTCCTAGTGTCTAAAAAATATTAACTGTACTTAATTAAGGAGGAAATCCTTAATTAACGCCATTCGGATACCGCCTCCATACAGTGGTCGCGTTTCCGGAAGGTTGCCATATGTCGGTCGCGATAATAAAACACATTTAAGACTGTTCGACCGTAAACGAACATAGTACGTCTGTCGGCGTTGGTCAAAACATATGAAAAAGAAGCTGGATTGACCACCAAGTGAATTTTCCGATATGCACATCAAGTAGTTTGTATACTGGGGAGGAGGGATGCTCCTCAAGAGGTAGAGGAGGGGGAGAGGAGTCGGCG
>JALLAR010000364.1:0-16639 GCA_036939335.1 Conticribra guillardii
GCTTGGGTAGAAGCCGAGATATGGGGTCTAAAAAGTGGAACCGTTTGGTTTTTGTTTTTGTACTTAGGACAAGTAATTTATCACTTGTAATATTTATTGTAAGTTTCAAAGTTTGTAACACATTAAACATTCGCATGGGAAATAATATCTTTAATGTAGAAATGTAGACTTGCGTAGAAACCTTGCAAGAATGGGCCATACTGCACCATCCAGGGTCAGACCAAGTCGGCCGTGCTAGACGACACTGTTGATATTGTGTAGTCACTCACATAGAAGCATCATTTGAGACTGATGTCAGAGGAGGGGTTGCAGTGGGCAAAGACAAGACCATGTGCTGCCTGTTGGTTGAAGGGAAAGATGATGATGTTGTCATTGTAGTTGGCGTTATCGTTATCGCCTTCCCTCTGTTGTGAGTTCTTCTTCTTTTTTGTAGTTGGCGAAAAAGTAAAAATTAAAATAAATAAAAATAAAAAAAGTAAAAAAAATAAGTAAAAAAAAGTAAAAAAGGAGCTATCTACCTAGTAGCATCATTGCCATTGCTATTTATTTTCATTTTCACCTTCACTACACTGCTACTGGGTTTTGGTTTTTACATTTGTCTCAGGTCGAGGTCGAGGTCGAGGTCGTCCACGGTCCACGCACAAGAGAACGTCGAACTTGAACTTGAAACTTGCGTCCATCGATTGGTTCACATTTAATCAACGTTATGCATAAAAAGGTTGACTCATAAATAAAAGTTAGCTCTGTGTGATAAATACCTCTATGTGCTGTCGTGATTGTGACGTCTACATGCGCTGGATGCTGGATGGCGTATGATGGCGTGAACTAGAAGAAAAGAATTCTCCCTTACGATATTATTTCATTTTTTTTGTGGCTCGTGGTGTAACCAGAACCAACACTCGCTGCGGCGACGACGGAACGAAGACGGAACAGTCATTAGAGTCAACCTGCTTTGTATGACCATTACTCTACTCTTCAAGGAGAAAGAATGAAAGTACTGCTCGCACATCTTGTCTCACTTTCCACCTCGACATCGTCACCCTCCAAAGATGCCATCTTCAACGAGTGGTGCACCAATGTCGGTATACTATGCGACCACGCAGAAGTTCGAACAGGACCCGAAAGCGTAGGTGGGAGGGGGGTGTTTAGCACAAATGAAATATCTCGCGGCAATGTCGCAATTTCTATTCCTCATTATCTGGCATTCACACGCTTCAACGCGGCTGGGTATTTTCCTGTTCTCGCCAACGCGTTGGAAGAATGCCGGCGCGAAAAACAAGGATATTTAAAACGCATTTGGAATCGCATTAGAAGGAAGCCCGAGGTAGAATTATCGGAAGAGGATGATTTCTGGCAGGCGGAGCTTACTGCTTACGCACTGGCAACACTGGAAACTGACCATCCTTGGTCTACATGGATATCGCAGTGGAATCGAGATGATCCCATGCAGAGTCTTGTTGACCAATCTACGTGGAAATTTGACGACGAGGCGGTGAACGTGGCGATATCTGACTTTGGAGGTATGGCTCCAGATATTCCAAAATACAAGATTAATGCAGCGGTGCAAATCAGGCTTGACGAAATTAATGAATATACTGACAAATACGAAAACAAGGTGCCAACATCTGAAAGTATGTACACCACATTGATTTCTCGTGCCATTGGTGTATCCGACAGCATCACTGCATGTTTGCCCATGCATGATATGATCAATCACTCAACTGATCCAAACCTAGCTTTTACATTTTGCGATGGAAATTTTGAGTTGGTTGCTCTTCGCGACATTGCCAAAGACGAGGAATTGTTCTTGTCCTACATGGATGTTGCAAATAATGAAGGCGATTGGGATGAAGATAAAGCCACATGGTTGCTTGTGCAATGGGGGATACCATCGTCGCCATTAAAACCAGCAATCGTTTCATTATCAGAAAATCAGAATGGTTTAGAGCAGCAGGAAAGTATGTCCCTTCTGTAGAGGATGGAGTGAGAATGTCAGACATCTCGTCCCATTATATTTGCCAATCAACTATTATCGGATTGGTTTTAGTATGTCGGAGTTTAATTTCGTATTATCGGGCTAGATGTGAATACTAGTGGTGGTGCGAGAGAATTTCAATTAAGTGATGACTTTTTCTGTTGATAGAAATTGTTAAGTTTTATTAATTCAGTGAGAAAAGTTGGCTGTCATAAAATTCTTAATGCAAGGTTTGGATATTGATGAGTCCTCTAAAGTGAAGCATATTACTGACAAGATCTCAGTTGTCAAGGACCAATGGTGCAGCCAAGGTCAAATCAAGATTTTACTTCTTGACAAAAAATGAATCAAGAGTGCCCTTGGAAGTCTTTTTCGTTGTAGTCCCACTCGAAGATTTTTTTCCAATATTAAGCTTTCTCTTTCCATTTGCAAGCATTTTTGATGGTAAAGGAGATATAGTCGCAACATGCTGAGCACTGGCATTGGGTGGCTTTGAAGTAGATTGTTGAGATTTCCATTGAGAAATGAGTTCCTCTCGTATTTCGGATGGTAGTGCAAAGAATATAGTTAGATCGACAGTCGGATCACTTGCTAAGTATTGCTGCATGTCCACATCTTTGCTGTGATTATAATTATTGTTCTGGGATGGCTTGCGATCATTACTTGCCAATGTTCTATTATTCTCATTTCCATGTGATTCTTTCGGTGAGCATGCCGATCCAGTTTGGTCGAGATCTATGCAAATTTGCTTGTTTTTGTTTACATCAGCAGACATGGAAGGTTTCGACATTGCTATCTGGCGTTGTTTTGTTTCCTCAACTTTTATCTTGCCATCATGACTCACAATTTTAGATCCAGCAGATCTTCGAACAAAATTCATCATTCCTCCCTTCTTCGCCATAATCTCGTCAAATGTCCAACCGGGAGGTTCGCGATCCACGGGACAATCACCATACACCATATACTTGTAATAAGTCCTTTGACCCCTCTCCGCATCCACCCCAGGCAACACATACCTAAAATTTATATTCAATCTCACCCCCCGTCCCTTCTCCCTTGGAACACGATGATGCCAATACTTTTGAGTTTTTCCTCGCATCACCAACAAATCTCCATCCGTGAGCACAAAACTTTCCACGGGAGTAGATGCATCCACGCACCCCTCTGTTGATTTTGATCCATCGGCACAAGGCCATACGTTGTTCATCCTTCGCAATTGAAACGTGGCTTTGCATCCCAAACTAAGACTGGCAATGGTGGGTTCCTCTCCTAGAAATGTTCTTCCGTCAGTGTGCCACGCTATTTCATCATTTCCATCAAAATACAATCTCAATAAAAAGGCATTGAATGTCACCCCTCCGCCGATGTGGGAGGTAACTTGATCAATCAAGGGTTGGAACCAAGTGGGTATGTGTGTGTAGGGGCGGTATTCGCTCCGTCCTCCGTAAAAGGCAGTGTAGCAGGGTGTTTCGCAGTCCTTTTGGAAGCGGTTGGATTTGTATTTGACTCGATGCCAGCGGACATTTTTGATAAGTTGGTTGTACCAGTTGATGTTTTTGTCATTGCTCTCGATTTTGGAGGACGAGGAAGTAGTAGGAGAAAATAGGCCGCGGTGAATGTCCACGTGAAGGCTTTTGGGATGATTGTCGATTCGAAGGAGTTTGGTTGGGTGGCATGGGCAGGATGAGACGCATGCTTTACCGGCTGGCTTGAGGTTGCCCGTGATGCCGCCGCCAGGGATGATGTTGTTCACACCATCATTGGGACATTGGATAGGATTGGTCATGTCATCATTTTTTGCACGTGACGTTTCACTGGAGTTTGAAGAATCCATGTTACAAGCGTTCGTTCGTTGAAGAAATAATAAGGATGTGATTATTGAGCAAGATTGGACACAACTCAAAATCTAATGCACTTGCTACTTTGGATGTTGGATGTGAACAGTTCATGAATTTTTGTTCTAGATGTTGGTGCTCATTAAATAATGTGATTTTCTGTGGTGTTTGTCATTTTTTTCAAAGCCACACCCACACAAAACTCCACATAAGCAAAGCACCAAAGAAAATGGCGCGCCTCCCAATCATAGTATCCTTCTATTAATCGGGACTCCTTTACAAAAAGGACGTTGATGCCGATGGACGGACGGACAGCCGACTACGTACGATACTACCTAGTACGAACTTCGAACTATTGTACCCTAACCCTAACTCGGTACTACCTACATACATAGAACACGCAAACAAAAGACAAACATTCAAGGGGGCCGACGACCGACGACAATGGCAACTACGCTGCTTTTCCCGGCATGATACGAACGGAGACAGAGTGCTAGATTGAAAACACAAACGTAGCAGTACTACAATACCCATTGTTGCGTCGTGAAGATTAAATAAATACAAGGGCGATAACCCGAACGTGCGCAATGAAATAGAATCAGGGCACAGCAATGAAACTTCGTTATTCGAGGGCAACTGCAAGTACTACTCCCGATAAGGTTTCACGGTTTGCCGGCGTCGATGATGATGAAGCACGAGCTCTTTCCTCGTTATTTGCGGGTGCAAGGAAGAATTATTCTATTTTGCCCACTGTCTCGTCTCATAAAACATTTAAACATGTCGTCGGTAGACCTTGTTTTACGGCGAGATTTTCATTTTTGCTGTGCGTCCGACGATGGAACGGAACGTTTCGAAAGTTATTGCAATTTGATCCCGCACAAGATCGTTGGTCGATAAATTCCTCCACTCAAAGCCAGCGTGTCGCGATGGTTCTAATTATATCAAGTCTAGGCGCAGTCTTGTTGATATTGTTAATCCAGCTCCATGCATACATTGCTGAATATCAAGGTCCTTTGGATCACGTGACAACCTCTCTGCAGAAACCATATTTTAGCATGAATTGTCCTGATTTGTCGTTTCGGGAAAATTTGTCCAAGGCAGCTCTTTCAACAACATCTCCTATGGATGGAAAAAAATACGAATCTGTCGTATCTTGGGATTGTAACTCAGTTCTGGGGATCGATTCGAATTCGGGAAAAAATACTTCTACATTCCCTCACATTTTCATGATGGGAGCACGTGACGAAGCGGAAGATACATTTGCATCATGGGAAAACATGCTACAATTAAATATGACTACTCAACATCCGGCTCAATATCGTCCACAAATACAACGGATTCATACTCTCGGAATCAGCAACAAGTATGCCTTGAGCGGCGGTGCACTACGGAAGCCCATCGCCAAAGACAATGATGCAACAATATCACACGCAGCATCAACACAATCTCCTCAAAGTAAAACCCCAAATAATGAATTCCTCTGCCGAAAATTGAATTGGGAACAACGTCTTTTTGCGGTCTACCAGTCCGTCTTTCAAAAAATTCTCAAAGACTTTCCCCAGGATGGTGGATTTGTTATCGTTGAAGATGATGCTCTGTTAAGGAATCCAAATGGTTTTGTTCAGGAAGTATGTCTAGCCCAACATCGCCAGCTCGGTTTTTATTCACTGTATCGATCTCCTTTACAGTTGAGTAGATGGTGGGCATCTTCCTGCATTTATCGACATGGTACAGTGGCATTCTATATACAAAGGACGTTGATGGAAACGATTGTCAACGAACGACGGCGTGGATTGTTCTGCCGCTTTCCAATTGACATGTACATTTCGAAGTTGGGACCATGGTACGCGACAAGGAGAGATGTTGTGGGTCATTTAGATTCGGGTAGAATTGGTTCTTTTTAGGGTGCATGGGTGGAGTGTGCGTTACGCACCTGTATTGCTTTCAACTGAAGTCTTTATTTAGCTTTAGCTCGTTCTTAAATTTTTTCCGCGAATATTGCCTCTCGAACGACTCTAGCCACACTTGATTTCATGTAAATAATCAATTTGGGATGCCATAGATGGGCGACAAACACATGTTGCGTTCATTTGCACGATTATCAATTACTACTTTTCAACGAATTGAGTGTCACATGTTGTGTCTGACCAATAAGAAATTGTCACTTACGATCTGTGCAGGTCTCGGGTTTGTTCATATATGGTTGTCAAGTAAGTCAAGTGGTGTATTTAACCGCACTGCTTCTGTTAGTAAAGATTCCCGTCTTGATTCTTCGGTGATTTTCGACATATACTTTAAAAAACAAAATGTCAGATTGTGTCTACCGAAGGGAGTATTTATCATATCTACTACTCCATCCTGGATCCTGGCGCGCCAAAATTACGGTCGCCCGCATTTTTGTTTTCTTTTGTTCTTTTTGCTTTTTGAATCAAATCAATCCACCAACCACCATCTTTAATAATAATTGATCAACACTTACATCAACACTCGTAAATAATGTCCGACGAAAGTGACAACGAAAGCAGTGTTTGGGAAAGCGACGAGGAGAACGAAGATCTTAGCTTTCTTGAGATAATTGGCTTCGCAGAAGAATGGCTCAAGGATATCAAGGAAAAAGTGGCCAGATACGGAGGCGAGCACAGTTTCGCCGCCGCTGGCCAAGTTTCACGCCACGTTAAGCCACTTGCCGATATGATGAATTTATTAAGAAAGAAAACAATAAGCAGGGGCTTGGCGGCAGGGCAAGATCTTTTCGATTCCTTCGTCATTCATAACGACATGCCATATGAGCCGTTTTGGGAGTTGTTTCACGAAAAATTGAAAGTTCTAGAAGGCTCCAGCGTTGAGTTTCGAGAAGAGTCCTTCCATTTGGAACTTGTGCAAAATAAGAATTCATTATTGCACCAAGTATGCTATCACTATCCCCCTGTCGAGGTTGTCAAAACTCTTCTTGATATCATTCCTGAGAAAGACGAAGAGACATTTTTATTGTTTAGGAGAGATCCACCGTACAATCATCTTCATCAGAATGCAGACGGCGACTACCCACTGAATTTGGTGTTGAAACACGGAGGTTCGTTTGAGGTAGTAAAACTATTGATTGACGCGGATGAAGAAAAGAGGTCGTTTGGAATTGGACGGAATAGTATTCTCCACCAATTTGTTTCAAATCAGGCAAATCATGAGCCAAATGACTTCTTTCAGAGTCTTCGCCTTCTAGTTCAGTGGACTACTAATGATAGGGGATCGCTACTTTTAGGAAGCGACGATAATAAAAAATTACCACTAGAGCTGCTGTGGAAGAGCTTGAAAGACAGTGGAGTCTCTTCTAATTTCAGTATCGTTCAGAATACAAGCTTTCAGTTTCTTCTGAAGGCTTCATGGTATGCTCGCAACTACTTCACTTATGAAACAGAAGACTGGTATACGAGCGATGAGATGCTGTTAAAAATTGACGGCGTTCCCTTGCACGAAGCGTGGATAGCGTGTTCCACATACTTCGATAGTTCAATTGTGAAAGACGTCCTAAAGAACCTCATTCCTTCGAACGAGAACTTCTTTCTGGAAAAGAACCAAGATGGAAAATATTTCATGTTTAATCTTTTGTGCAAACATCAATGTTTCATGGGAATTCCAACTTGGTCGTTGATTCGGGATATCGTGGAAACAATTTTAATTGCCCTTCCTCAGGCCGCAAGGCTTGTCAACGATGAGAGCCTTCTTCCATTGCATGTTATTGCTGACTCCGCCAGACTTGATAAGAGGATGACAGATGCGGAGCGACTGGACTTTGTGCGTACAATATGGAAAGCATATCCAGAAGCGGTGGAAGTAATGCACAAACATAGTAGGATAGCTCCTTTTCTATTGCCGTTGAGGGATGAGCGTGATAATAAAGATGAAACACGGAGTTGGTATGAAAGACCGCCTACTCACTCCATATCTTCAACCTTTTTCTTATTGCAGCAAAGGCCAGAGATGATCCACAGGGCGGTTTTGGTGGACGTAGATACACAGAAGGAGAAGAAAGACTTTAATGTTGTGATGACCGCACGTCCCGCCAAGCGAGTGAAAACTTAATCCAGATGTATCCATTCAGTATGATACAATGCAAATGAAAATTGGCACTTGTCTCATTTTGAGGTTTCACACATAAGTATTTATATGAATTTTAGCATCCCATTTTGCATAGCTAGAGCACTACAACTGAAATAAGATTTGGATAGAAAGTTTCTTCTTATTTTTATATAAGTATAACAACTAATAAGCAACTAAACAAATAAGTCCTTTTGGGTATACTTATTCTTGGCTCTATCTCTCACATAATCATTCTGTCTCAGTCTGTGACTTGCGCATCAACACGAATTACCTTGTATCATTCCATATGAAAAAGGTTTCAGCGCCTCCCGCGCACGACATTCTAATAGACTCGTAAGTCAGAACTTAGTCTAAATTTGCTCTTCACCTTCACACACAAAGTCGCAACAGTCACCTCTACTGCGCGAAACATACTTGACACACCCATCCACGCATTCATTATAGATATCTGTCTCGTTGCCCATAGACTCAAAGAGAGGTGAACAATACTCGATTCTAACGGCAGGATTCAAATCGGTCTGCAAAGGTGGTGTGCAGATTGCATCCAGAGCATCACCTGCAGGGCAAACAAGCATATCTTGTGGGTCGACATCAGCGCAAGCTCCTACCCAATCTGTTCCATTTTCATTCCGATGGTCAGTGTTACCAGCTGAGACGTATGACTGAAAGAACCCACATACAGCCATGAGGTTGGAAGACGGAGAAACTGAAGGCGATTCGACAAGCGAGCCTGTTGGGATAGATGTAGGAAGCAACGAAGGCTGAAAAGAAGGCTGGAAACTTGGCACTGAAGAAGGACCGCTTGATTGTTTCACCGATGGCTGCGAGCTTGCGATCAAAGACGGATGAGACGAGGGGTTGGTCGATGGTTCCGTGCTCAGAATAGAGGATGGTTGAACAGATCGGTCGGTTGAAGGCTGCAGTGACGGATGGCTCGATGGTGACAAACTTACACCTTCACACACAAAGTCGCAGCAGTCGCCTCTACTGCGCGAGACATACTTGACACACCCATCCACGCATTCGTTATAGATATCTGTCTCGTTGCCCATAGACTCGAAGAGAGGTGAACAATACTCGATTCTAACGGCAGGATTCAAATCGGTCTGCAAAGGTGGTGTGCAGATTGCATCCAGAGCATCACCTGAAGGGCAAACAAGCATATCTTGTGGGTCGACATCAGCGCAAGCTCCTACCCAATCAATTCCAATTTCAGTCCGATGGTATGTGTTACCAGATGAGACGTATGACTGAAAGAATCCACATACAGCCATGAGGTGGGAAGACGGAGAAACGGAAGGCGATTCAATAGGCGAGCCTGATTGGATAGATGTAGGAAGCAACGAAGGCTGGAAACTTGGCACTGACGAAGGACCGCTTGATTGTTTCACCGATGGCTGCGAGCTTGCCATCAAAGACGGGCGAATAGTAGGAATAGTCGAAAGAGGAAATGTTGGGACAAATGAGGTTGAAGGCACAGAAGAAGGCTTCGCAGAAGGCACTGTAGAAGGGAAATGTGTTGGAGACATGATCGAGGAGGGAACTGGTGATGGCTTGATGGTTGAAGATGAAAGCGTTGGGGCGAACGACAGGTGAATTGTTGGGCGAATAGTAGGTATAAACGAAGGCTCTGCGGAGGGGAAACTGGAGGGTTTCGGTGTAGGACTTGACGTAGGAGGTTGCTGAGCAGGTTTGGTTTTGGACTTTGCTTTGAGCGATTTGGAAGACTTGGTGTTCTTCGAGCTCTTTGAGCTACGTGATGCAGTAGATACGGACGGGGACAATTTCTCGGACTTGGCCTCAGCGTTACGCGACACAGCTCGCCTCGGCATCCTCCCATTCTGGGGCGACACTGGAGAGGGCGGATTGTCCAGAGATTGAACAACCAAGGGAAGAAAGAGCATGGAAGAAACGAACAGCATGGTGACGGCTTTCATTTTGATTTGCTGATAATAGATGCGCTTGATTTGGAAAATTATGAGACCTTTTTATGAGAATTGTGGGGCATGGTATTTGATTTGTTTGGCTGCGTATCTTGTGTCTTGTGTGCATCATCCGCTGGTTGACCTGAACAAAAATAAACGGACACGCCCTCGTATCATTAGTACCATATCCTATGTACAACAGTAAAAACGGAGACGAACGCGAGACTTCATTCCACTAACCGCCCTCTACGCTTTACTACTGAAAATGAAACCGAACGGCGAATGGAAGTTACTTTTCTTGAAGGTTTTCCCACGGACAGGTTTTCCAGTAGTTTCAGCATGCAATAAACGCTCAAAGCTCAGACGTCCACACCGAACTTTTTACAGTTTTCTGCTCTTGCTGCAATCGCGTCATAAAAAACTTACCTACTTGAAGATAGGTTTTCGTGATCAGCCAGCGTGGGCATCGTGCATCAAGGCTCACATTTTGTGCTCATAAAATTTCCACGATGAACTTGTTGCTACCGATTACCACGATCTTGGCGCTTGGGCGTGTATCTTCTGCATTGTTTACGCCTAACGATGCCAAAGGCAACAATCATTCAATTCAGAATCCAATTGAACAACACAAATCTGTCATGTCCGATGATAAACTCCCTGTTCTACGGGGTACTACACGTATGCTCTCTTCGCAGGAATGCGACGAGTCTCGTGAGAAAATCAAGATCATCATAACGACCGACAATTATGGCTATGAAACATCATGGGAACTTCGCGACAGCCAATCAGTCATAGTCAAACAGGTGTCATCGCAAACCTATGCCTCAAATAAAAAGTATAGAATGGTTATGTGTCTTCCTCGAGAAACATATACGCTAACTGTTGGTGACATTTGGGGTGATGGCATTTGTTGCGGGCACGGGCAGGGCAGTTTCCAGGTGCTGCAAAAGAATGATGGCATGTGGGAAAACGTTGTCTCGATTGGGGAATTCAAGAAGGAATCAGTTCTCTCGTTTTCTCTTAACAAGTCTTTCTCCAATGACACTGTTGACATAGACTATGGTATCAATGAACCTTCGAAGGAACCAACAAATCTGCCTACAATGAAACCTACTCATAATCCTACGCATTCTCCCACCCGCAATCCAACAAGCGTCCCTACAGTTGATCCAACACAGATCCCTACGAAGAAGCCGACGCCAACTCCCAGCAATCGATCCATTGAAAGAACTGTATCATTGTGCACATCATCTATGCGCAAAGTCAAGGTTGAAGTAATGACGGATAGATATGGCGAAGATACCTCGTGGGAAATTCTCGACCCGCAAGGAAACACGTTGATTGCAAGTGAAAAGGACTATGGCCAGTATGAAAATGACATCCGCATATTTTGTTTGGAAGATGGTCACTCATACGATTTCATTCTACATGACTCGGTTGGAGATGGCATGTGCTGTAGTTACGGCAATGGGTATTACAAGATATTCGTCGAGGAGGAAGCATCGTGGAACTCGTGGAAAGAAATACTCAATGGTGGCTCTTTCAAGAAGACTGATGTAAAGCAAATCATCAACTTGAAAGAGCGAATTGTCACACCCAGGGATAAAGAATGGCTTGACTCCCACAATATCCGACGCAAAGAATGGCATGAAAAGAATGGCAAGACGTATGTTCCTCTCAAGTGGAGCGAGGCTCTAAAGTCCGAGTCCATGGTTTGGGCAGAAAGGCTCTTAGACTCCTGTGGATCGGGCATGTATCATGATCCACACGCCATCTACGGTGAGAATGTGGCTGGCAATTCTGGCAGTGGGAGTTGGGGTGCCAAACGAACCACTGAGCAAGTTCTCTCTCGTTTTGTTGAGAGAGAAATCGACGACAATTATCCCAAGAATAGCCATCTCACCCAAGTACTTTGGAGAGGAACAAAATATGTCGGATGTGCGGAAGCTTCCAAGCCTATCGGCGAAAAAGGCATGTGCCACACACAAGTTTGTCGATACAGTCGTCCCGGAAATTGTGAAATGTCTCAATACAAGAAAGCTGGCAACGACGAGTGGTGGATGAAACCCATGATGATGGACAACAGCCCCTGCGGGCCTGAGTGTCCTCCTGATGGATGTTATTAGAAAATCGCCATGGACATGGATTTTCAAAGCGAGGGATCAGGTGGAGTTTGGTTTGAAATCATTCTCTCAGCGCTGAATTAATCCCCGCTCAGTGATAGGAAAACGAGGAACTCTTTGTTTGGAGTGCGATTCGGAATCGTTTTCTTTTGGACGATTCAGTTTGAAGTTATTATCTGCATACCATGTGCCTAATTACGACTTGTGCAATTGGGTCGAGATGATTAAAATAACTTTTCTGATTTTGTAAGTGTTGACGCCTTGCTTCTTTGACTGGGTGTTTTCAATAGAGATATTAAGGTATGAATTAAATAAGTAGGAGGAGGTGAATGAAGGTGCTAAAAGCGTCAAAACCATGCATTGGAGCAATTGCCACTGACCGAGATAGTATATCCTCTGCCCCAATTCTCATCAATACTTCTATTAAGTGGGCCAACCATTCTTTTTGCAACGGAATTCATCAGCCTTTCCGTTCCGCTTGGTATTAACCAACAAGCGAAGCCTTACAAAATGATATCAATATTCAATCCATTTCTAATTGAACCTCCCCAACAGAACTAGATACTTTGCCAAAGGCCTGTTGGCCGTTGCCCTGCTCTTTCTCTCCTCCATAATTCCAATCTCCATCTGTATTTCCTGAACGCTCTGACCAATCGACTGGTCCCGCACCCATCCTCCCTTGATCAGTCACGGCAATGCTAAATTCATCAACATTTGGTGCTAACCTTTCCCTTTCATCACTACCTCCTCCTTGCTGATAAGGATGATGTTGTTGTTGCTGTTGTCTTCCCGAAAGAATCATTGCTTTCGCCGACTGAAACTCTTCAAAGCACGAAGTCGCCACAAAAAAAGTAATGCCAAAGGTAATCCACGAAGAATAATACAAATTCCCCAAAGGCGCCCCCGGCCCCTTTTCGCTCGTAAGATACGCCACCGCAAAGCCATAGGTACAAAATAATACCACGCTGCACACCCCCTCAATAGTAAAAATAACTCTATTGGCCTTTCCCCCACCCCCACCATCCTCCTCCCTCGGCGAAGTAGAAGCACACGACAATCTCATCGCCACCACCGCCAAACTAACCACACACCCAATACACCCCACACTCACTCCCAACGCCGCCCTACGACAATACTTCTTCGGCATGACATCCTCCCCCACATCGCACTGAGCATCGTACGCACTCGCACTGCTCCCCATAACAATCAACGCCGTCACGATCAATACCACCCAACTCCGAAATCTCCTCCCCCGCGACAACAATTCGTTCGACACATCCAATCCCCGCTCCGTTCGCATAAATGACAATAGCAACGCAAAGGCGCACCCGAAGCTCGCCCACGTGGAGTAATACAAATTGCCGAAACTGACCCCGCCGCTGGCATTGACTGCGAGTCCCGTGGCGGGGTTGGTGGCGGTTCCGGTGGCGGCGGCGGTGAATCCCATGAGGAAGAGGATGGAGAATAGTTCGAGTTTGGTTCCGATGAGGAGGTGGGAGGTTTGGGGTATCAATTGGAGTGCGAGGGAGAGGAAGGTTAGGAGGAAGGTGAGGGTGGCGGAGGAGATGGCCCATCGTTGGGAGGGGGTGGGTGGGATGTTGGGGGGTGTGAAATGTCGTTGCATCTGGAGGGAGGATTTTGTTGTGTTGCATGATAATATTGAATCAAGAATGAAAAATGATGAAACAAATAAACATTTGTATTTGTGAGTGGATATTGTCTCTGTGCATTATTACAATGCAACCATGAATGAAATTGCAATTGCAACCTTCCAAAAATCAATTTTGCATTAATTTGAAGAGCAAGAATTGCATAAAAACAGCACTCTATGATTTGCAATGCGCCTCATGAGAAGTATTAAAACTCACCCTGACAGCCTCAAAAGTAGAACCCATGGCAATCATACTAGCTAAAAGTAAACCACCCCACCATAATTGCCGTGGCGATCTTCTTCTTGGAGTACTACTAGGACCATTAGCACCGGATTGTTGCTGCGAGGAGGATCCATTAGTACTACCGTGCTCTCGTCGTTGGAATGGATTTCTTGGTCCCATACTTGAAATTGCACTAAAAAATGGTATTACGGTATTACGATATTACGTGCTACAGCTCCGGCTCCAGCTCCAGCTATTAGATGAGGTCCACTTGGGAATAAGTACGATTAATGCGGAGCTACTGCTAGCTTGCTATGTCGATGCCGAACGAATGAGGGGTGTGATGTTATGATGTTTTAGGGTGTCCAAAAAAATTAATGAGAGTGGCGTGAAAAATGCCTTATGGGTTCAAGCGGTCGTCGTCATTGTCCATCGGGGTCATACCGAAAAAATGAGGACTTGTATGAGCTTGTATGATGTGTGCAGTTCCTTGCTTTGAGAAGCGGGTCGACCGGAACGCAAAGATACTAGTTCCAACGTTGTGCCTACAAGAAAATTGGCGCGCCATTACTCTCTAGAGGTAGTCACAACACTTTTCATCTGAATGAAAGTTTTGGGATCATGATTATGATTATTTGAACAATTACAATTATTAATATAATTACTGCTCTATGCAGCAGCATTAGTACTACATAGAAGCAAAAAACTCATTGCACTTCCCAAAATAGTGCATCATGCCAGATTCATAATGTTAATGTGTGCACATTGACATTGTCAATTGCCACTCTAGTAGAGAAGGAAATACCGCCGGTAATTAACGAATTACAGCAAATCCTGCTACCTTACCATCAATCTCCCGGTAATCCCCTTTTTTTGGTAAGGGTAATTTGAAAAAGTAAGAAATCCACTTCACCGGTTCCAGGTCGTGGGGGGGGTCCAATCATCCGTGACCACATCATGATGGCTGACAGATCCAAAGCTCGCGATCCAACAGCACGAGTGTACATGCAAGCAATCCCATTGCCATCACAATCCAGTCAAAATGATATTCACAAACCATGGCGAACTTTTCTGAGCCGCCGCTCTCATCACCAGAGCATCACCACACCCATCCTCTGAATATCAACCACCACCACCACCAACAGCACCACAGCCTCGCCCCGTGGCATGTGGATCAGAGCGAGCTCGACCCGGGCGGTCTACAAACCCGGGCTGTCATCTTCTGGCGGCCTGCCGCTCGCCACACATCATCTCCCTTCCTTGGTGTCTCACTCACCATGCCCCCTTCTCCCCTGGTGGAGAAATAATCAATGTGAGTTGATTGTTGTGTGGTGGTTTTTTTAGGGTGACACACGCGAGCACATGCGCTACGTGAAATGAACACTTCACGCATCGCACATTAATTTCGCTAGCTACCGAAAGCGTTTTTTCCCCCTATTTTTAAAATGGAATATTTTGATCTGGATTAAATAGGAAATAGTTCCTCAGTCTGCATTTGGAACTATTTCGTATTTTTAATCCAGATCAAAATATTCCATTTTTAAACAAATAGGGGGGAAATCGCTTCATGTTCTGTTCGGATCGTCGGTCGCCTACTAAAATCGTGAATCAAGCATAAAAAATGATGGAAAGACTCTGTCCAAAAGCGTGTCACCCTAAAAAACTCATCGTGTGCCTTTTTCTTGTTGACAATGAATCATTTCTAACTATTTCTTTTTTCGGACTGCAACTTCTCCGCTTCCACCGGCAACAGCCACCATGACCAAGCAGATGGTCACGAGCACCAATTTTCCCCTATCCACTGTGTCCCCTTTACGGGCTTATTTTAATGTAAGTTGATTGTTGTTTTTGTTCTATGTTGCTGTTAAGCGTGATCATTATGTTTCTATCAGTTTCATTATTTTTATTCCGTTCCTCCTTGTCGAATGGTTGGAGCAACCATCCTTCCCCCACCCTACTACTCACACCGCCTCTATTGCTTCACCTCCCTCTGCTGCTCAGCACTACTATTTCCTCCTGCACCCAGCCGCTTTTGCTGTGCAAAGAGATACCGGCCAGCCAACACCCACCATACCTCTGCTTCCCTTGACCAGCACCCACCTGTTGATGCCTCCCCTCAACACAAGCAACATCAGCATTCATCCGGCCACTCCCATCTTCTTTGCTTCCCCATTGCCCATTGCCATAGTACAGCTCGTGCCTTCCTTGCTCTGCCCCATTCAGCTCCATCGTCATAGCTCATGATGAATGATGTGTATCATATTGGGCATACTCCTCACTGCCACTACCACGCCTTACCACTTAAAAAGTGCAACAATCAACTGAATATGATTTGCCCCCAATGACCCGGCTGCCCCATTACACGAATCACCATCACCACACTTCAAAATATTTGCAACAACAATTAGAAATACAACAATGAACCAAGGAAGGGAAACATATCAAGCAATTGAGTAAGCAGAAAATGCAACAATTAACCAAGTGGGGGATCCTCCTTTTTTATATTTTACAATTGATGTGGTAAATTACTGTCATTCGCAGTAAATTACCATTACTGTAAATCCCTCTTACCATACCGCCCTCCCCCGGGTAATAGTAAACCGGTATTTCCTTCTCTATTTCACCATCACCTTACCATATATGATGTTGTATACTGCGCACCAAATGTTGAAGCTCTAAGGCTTATTTTGTACTATTCCTACATAAAAATATTGGAAGTCACGCCACTACTCACAGAGTTTGAAAAAATCTGACCTAGGTCAAAAACCTGTGACCTCAGGTCACACTTTTGGGCCAGGTCAAGGTCAGG